>VNJT01017116.1:0-12200 GCA_008042655.1 Drosophila burlai | reverse complement strand
TACGGGCAGTGCAGCAAGACGGTATTTATAGATGCATCGTGAATAAAGGGAGCTCTCTGGGGCTAAGAGAGAGATTTTCGGATCTAAATGGCCAAAATATGGTAAGATGGGCGATTGAATTCGTAGATACATGAAGGCAAAGAACACAATTGAATCAGGGATAGATGGTAAATTTGCTCAAAAAAGAATTGTGTCATTCATTCTCTTGGATAAAGAGAAAAGTCGGCCAATGGAGTAATTTAATGTAAATGGAAAATATAGGTAAGGAAGATAATCCTAAGCTAATGATGTTTGGTTGATTCAATAAATAATAAACATTCATATAAGCATATAATCTCTTATTCCCGCAACTACATTAATTAAATACGCCAAGTTTCCATGATGAGCGAATGTAAAATCGAACTATTTCAGTTCTGTTCAAAGATTTAATTAAATTCTGTACACTGCCGGTTATTTGCAGGGACTTGACATAAACGGATTTGTTTTTATTTGGGCTTGCGAAATTGCCACCGATATTGAAAATATATTGGCCTATGATTTACACAGGATTTCAAAGGGTGAACAACTACTGAGCCTTTATTAGCTCGATAAATTAAACCAGAAATTCTTTAATGTAAATACCAAGCTGTGTGCATATTTAACCAGCACGGGTTTATATACCCCACCCAGCCCTGCTTAGCTTCCATCTTTAATTACTGCCACAGCTCAGCAGGTTGATGCCTAATCAGAATGGAATACATTTAACGGCATTCCGCCTGCCTGCGCTCCAAAGAAAAAGAAAAATGTCCGAGTCCGATTTCTTCATATGCTAATTACAGTTATCAAAAAGTTTCTCTGGCGCTGGCACTGGATACTGGACACTGGAAACTCAATGCATACATAATGAGTCCTCCTACTTTTTCTGCTGCTGACACAGATGCTAGATACCCAGCAAAGGAAGACAGGAGGGGACACCGGTCGGTGGCACCTAATTAAATTAGATGTTTTATATTATGGTGAGCCGTAAGTGAAACCGATATCAGCAGCCAGCTACCGAAATGAAAAGGAAATCCCCAGCTCTCCACGGGGACTCAACAAGTCGAAATCTGTATATGGCAACGAGCATGATACCAAACTACAAGTAGAAAGTATGAAATAAGCTCATAAAATTACGCTCTGTCATGCTTTGGAAGAGAGGGAAACGGGGACAGAGCGGGGACATGACCCGTTGCCGGAGGCTAGGGCAACAAAGTCCAGCCGCTCTGGACATTTGCTGCAGGTGCTCCGGCCCAGAGTTGCAGCTGAAGGACTCCGAGTCGGAGTCAGACAGACACTTTGAATTTAAACGAAATGGGCGGACTTTCCAGGACTGTCTAAATACATACATAAGGTCGGGACGGATCTACGGGGATGAGCAGGAGGAGCTGCACGCCAGGAGCTGGGAGCTGGCTCTGTAAAAGTGCGGAACTTTAATTAAGTTTTGGTTCTCCCAGCTGACTGACATCTTGAATTACAAATGAAAAACTTGTGTGCAGCAGCAGAAGGAAAGCGGCAAAGGAAACGGGCCAAAGAAGCGACACGGAAAAAGGACGAATAAAAAGGCAGGACTAGGAAAAAAGCAGTGCATAATAACACACTGAACTGCAAGAGGTGGAGCTGCAGCAAAAAGGCAGCTTCTGCAACAGAATGCGAATAAGTTGCACAGCCAGCAATTCAGCGAAGGAAAATAGAGCGGAGCCCCCACGGATGGACAGCCCCGAGTCACTGGGCGGGAAACCCAAACAACTACCTTAGCCAGTTACCCAGTTAGCCAGTTGGCCAGTTGGCCAGTTGGCGAGCTGGCTAGTTAGCCGCCATAAGAATACCCAACTAAATGGGACCGCGGAATTCCACCAACCGGAGGATTCTTTAAGTCCGGGTAGCTCGAGAATCGAACAAGAGCCGCAGCGACAAAAATAGTTTCATTCATGCCGAGCCAAGAATTATGCGCCAAGACCCAAACTACGGAATACCCTTGGGTATCGCGATAATCAACTTCCATTTCCTCCGACTCTGTGTGAATCCCGTGCATTTGTGACGTCTGCTTACGTTAGTTTCGGCTGCAAACTATTATTTATCCAGGTATAGACCGATAAGATAGGCGCAATGCTGGCTACAATTAAATCAAAGTAGAGTCTGTAAGTCTGTAATTCGGTTTAGGATTTAAGTGTATTCAATATGAGCAATTTGTGCTGTTCCCTGCTTCGTTTTACATTAAGGCTAAGGTGATTTCTTATTATTTAAGCTAGTTCCCAATTCTTAATACAGAGCAACTAGAAGTCTGTTCAAGTATGAACATTTATCCGGAACCGAACTTCATCATCAGCAGCCCTGCCACAGAATTTGGTTTTAGTTCACGTGCCACCGGGAACAGAAAGTTGATTTTCCCTGCCGACTGCCGACTGCTGTGGCTGAAAAATCAGGAAACAGATGTTTGCAAATATCTTGCGAGCGAACTTTTTCGCCAAGGTATTTAAATAACGTTCTCGCTGCACCAACTTTTTGTCAGCCGCAGCGCAGAAAAAGGGAAATAAAACCTAAAAAGCATAGAGGGCTGGCCGAAAAGAAACCCATTCAATTGCGCTGAATTGGGAAGATTTCGTTTGACGGGAGTTTCCCGAATTATCGTGGCAACGCTCAATGGGATATCAAGCTGCATTCATATCGGAGTCTTAATATACTTTTAAATAAACCGCACTGATCATATTAAGAGCGCGTGTCAATGCCGATAATCCACGCAGGTGACTAATTAAAATGTTGGGAAAAAATGGTCAAACTTTCCATTCCATTTCTGATATCACGTCGTCGGACGTCTTGCGGTATTCCTGGTACAAAGTCCAAAATTGAATTTACCAAGCGCAAGGTACCCCACAGGGTCTGAACTTTATCAAAACAAAACCCAGGAAAAAGAAAATGCTTATGATATTTATCTTTATCATGGGGCTTGACAATCGACTTTAATGTTCGGAAAGCCCCAACGGCTTGTGTTTATAAATAAAATAGTCGGAGCTATTTCCTTCCTGTAATCGTTACCCAAAACTGCAAAATTCCCAATCCCGATTACATAAGGCACAGATAGAGGGAAATCCGCGACCTGGAACGAAGATAAAACTGTGAGGCAATTAGGGATGGATGGTTGTTGCCATTGACTGGTCAATGGCCAAAATTTAATCAGGCTTATCGTGACTAAGGACACCCTTCAATTAAAGAAGCCAGCACGAGCTGTTCGATTGGATTTGAATAATATATGCATACACGGGGCCAACTTTGGTCACTAGCGTTTATCTTTCATTGATACCTTGCACTTAACCTAGGCCATGCTTATCGCTGGCGATAAGCCCCGTGGGGATCCGCGTCTTTATAAGTAGGCCCTCCGCCTGGACAGCCCACAGATACTGGCCGATCTTTCGGGTGTGCACTGAAACTTAACTCTCGCAGCAAACATGTCCAAGCTACCCTGCAGCTACGATGCGGAAAAGCGGATCTGGAAGGGCATGCCCCAGTACAGCCCCTTCAAGCCGGACACCTCCCTCGGCCGCGTCATCTTCAGGAACATGAGGAACTGGCCCCAGAACGTGTGCCAGGTGAGTTCTCTGCCAGACTGCTCCTGCTCCCAGGACATTTTCTACCTGCCCTGTGACTTGCCAGATTTCAGACACCGAGGGCGTGGAGGTCACATTCGGTCAGGCTCTCAGCTGGGCCGTTCGCATCGCACAGCACCTGAAGAGCCGTGGCCTGGACCACAAGGATATCATTGGCATCTCCGCCAAGAACACCACCTATGTGATGCCCATCGCAGTGGCCTGTTTCTTTCACGGAACACCCTTCCAATCGGCGAACCCCATTCTCGAAGAATGTTCGTATAGATAATTTATTTTACACCCACATATTTATTTATTCATTATTTTGTATTTACTTTTCCCTTTGCAGCCACTCTCAAGCACTTGTACACCATCTCCAAGCCAAAAATAATATTCACCGATGCCGTGCACTACGAGAAATTGTACTCCGCCACCAGCGATTTTAAGCCAGAGATTATCCTCACCACCGGCACCAAGGAAGGAGTCCTCAGCATACAAGATCTGCTGCATCCGACCAAGACAGAGTTCTACTACCAGTGAGTGGGGCATAGGGGATAGGTCTTTTAGGACTATACAAATAATATCTCGTCCGTATCAGACCAACGCCCCTGAAGGAGGGACCCAAGCAGACAGTGGCCATCCTTACTTCCTCCGGCACCACTGGAATGCCGAAGGCTGTGTGCATCTCCAACGATATCCTGATCCAGGAGACTGTGTAAGTTGGGTTTTCCAAGGCCAGAATAATCTTAAATTTCCAAACCAAAATATCTGATCCTGTACCTTTTTGGCTGCAGCTTCGTCAACTCCAGCGACACCATCTTTATCTCGGCCAGCTTGGACTGGATCACTGGACTGTGGGCCACCATCTTCAGCACCGTCAACGGCTGCACCCGCATCATCAGCAGCAATCCCTTCACCGCAGATTACTTTGTTCACCTGGTGAGCAAGTACCGCATCACGTACGCCCTGATCCCGCCGGAGCACTGCTGCGCCCTGCTGGACTGCCCCACGGCCACGCCCGAGACGTTGGGCAGCCTCACCAAGTTGAACTTCGGCGGCGGCCGCATGACACAGACCACCGTGGAGCGGATCAAGAAGCTTGCGCCCAACGGAGTGCTCAACTCCTCGTACGGTATGACTGAAGTGGGCTTCATTGTGTTCAATCATGGACACTTGAAGCTGACTGCGGCCGGCAACCCGCTGCCGGGCATCCAAGTGAAAATCGTTGACGACGACGGCAACAGCTTGGGTCCAAACCAGACGGGCGAGATCATCGTACACAACGGCTTCAACTGGAACGGTTACTTCGCGGACCCCGTGGCCACCAAGGAGATGCAGGACGAGGAGGGCTGGTTCCACACCGGTGACATGGGCTACTTCGACGAGGACGAGTACCTGTACATGACCGACCGCAAGAAGGAGGTGCTCAAGTGGAAGGGTCTGCAGATGTGGCCCGCCGAGGTGGAGGCTGTCATCGACGAGCTGCCGGAGGTGAAGCGCGTCTGCGTCATTGGCATCTACGACGAGACGCAGGGTGATGTGCCCGGAGCCCTGGTTGTCCGCGAGGAAAACGCCAGCCTCACCGCCCAGCAGGTGATAGACCACGTGGCCAAGCGACTTCCCGACATCCAGAAGCAGATGCGCGCCGGCGTCCAGTTTGCGGACGAGATCCCGCAGAACCACAACGGCAAGGCCGTGCGCCGCTATGCCCGTGACCTGTTTGTGGCCCTCTCCAAGAAGAACTGAGTACGCACCCTTGGCTAACGAAGTCCAAGTTTAAGCTTAAGTTGGTTAGGTTAGGGAAACTGGCTGATCCTTTATAAAATGAATCGTCCTTTTAAATGATTGCTAAAAGTCTCTCACAAATAAAGAAACTGCTGATGAATGAAATCTTTAGTGTTGTTTTTCCAAGAACTTCCGTGTTAACCTATTCGTATTTTGATTTCTATTTCAGCTCATTTCATTGGGTCAAGGGGTTAAAACAGAGTATTTATTGAAATATGTGCAACTGAAGTCACAGTCAAAAAACAATTGCCGAGAACATTTGATTAACGGTGCCATCCCATCAATTCGGTTATAAATATATTGCGCCAGTTTGGGCGGGAATTTCGGCCATAACTCAAGTGGAACCGTGTCCCTGTGTGTTTATGGCTAAACACTTTCATGGGGTGAACAAAGAATTGCCATTTTGCGCCAGGGGCCGCGACTTCTCCTGCCACGGCATAAAAAATCATTTTATTTAGTCATAAAAATCGCACGCATAGAATTGGCCAGGGGAGCGTCGAAGCCGGGCCGGCAAATCACGGGGGCCGCACAAAAAGAAGCTTTTCACGAAATTAAAGGTAAATAAAATGTTTATGAGTGGAGAGCAAGCGCTCGCTCATATGATTTCACATTCGATTGAATAACATTTACACACGCAAGCGAGCGCCGCCAAGGATTCGCAATCTGCTACCGGATCCACAGCCACGTTCGCATCCACGTCCGTGGGATCCGTCGGGGGATGGCAGGCACCCAAAGACGGGCAATAAATTCAAACATGTGCACATAAATTTTTATTTCGATTTACTGAGCCGCTGTCAGTCCTGTCCTGTCCCCTGCTCGAGTCCTCCTGCCGAGTCAGTCCTCCCCTGCTCCCCAGTCGGTTTTATGAACTGTGAATATGCGCATGATGAAGTTGCCAAAGGATCTCGGCGGAAGTGAATCGCTCGGCATGCGGTTCCCTCGCGTGCGTGTGTGTTTGCGGGTGGTGCCTGTCAGGGAGGGGGTTAGGATCGAGGATGGAGTGTGGAGTGTGGAGTATGGAGGAGGTGGCAAACATCAACGGCATCACAAATTATTGCATCTCAGTGTGCCGGCAAACTGACAGTGGATAAGATAATCGACTTTCCTAATAGCTCAATCGTATTAACTAAAACTTATTAGCTTGGCTTCCTCTGCTCAACCGTTTTTAAGAAAAATTCGAATTGGTAGAATATAGTTTTTGTTGCCATAAAAAAGCCTGTGTTTCCCACAGTGAAAATCCGCCACCATCTGATGGGTACGGGAGGGAACGTGTTCTGCCGTCAGTCAATTGACTTGTCTAGGCGGGGAAATGGAAATTCGGGTAGAAGTCAGCGGCAAATGATCCCCCGCATGCATAAGTCAGCTAACGAAAATGTCAATTCCTGATTGAAGACCCCCAGAAGCGCTGCTGCAGCTCAATCAGGCATGAAATATGCACGAGTCGGGGAAGAGTTTGGAGGCGCCAAAGAAGAAAAATTAAAAAATAGTACAAAAAAGTCTTAGTTGACCTTTGCCTCTTGTGAGAATTGAACTCACGGCCCCTGGTTTACAAGACCAGTGCTCTGCCACTGAGCTAAAGAGGCTCACGCTTTTTAGGTCTTCTAGAACCCACCTCAAGCCACCTTTTTCCCAAAGACATATTTCCCAAAATATCTCGCAGGTGCTAACAATACAGGTGTTTGAACAGTTGTCAACTGATAACTTCTCGAGTCCCGAACAACATGCGGCGGCAAGTGGCCATTCATTGTGGCAATCACTCAATTGAGTTGGCTAATTAAAACTGTGGAGATGGAGCCCAATTAGCAGCTACCCGAGAGATACATTTTCCCATTTTCCCATTTTCCCACCTGTCCGTTTTGTGTCTTGTTGGCCCGGTAATTGATAGACGGGCTCACTGAGGCAAATACCCGAATTCGTGTGCAACACTCCCGCTTGTTTATTTGGCAAATTGGCAAATCAATTCAATTGCCTGAACTGAATAAGCTGCCACACATCATCGGCAACGCAGGCTAAGATGTATCTGTATCTGCATCTGTGGCGTTCCCCTACGATTTCAATGGGAACCGCAAGAGTAATTGGCGCAATGAATGAAATTAATGAAACGCACCGGAATCTTGTGTGATATTTGGCAAACACATTTGCGGCGAGAGCCGGGCATAGAACGGTAATGAGAATTTGGCATTTTATCATCTAGGCAATTGGAAGATATTTAAACTATTTTCCCTCATAGTAAACGTAATCTTTCTAGCTAGAGAACATTTTCTTAAAAATACCTTTCTTGAATACTCATTAAAATTTTTAAAGTTCCAAGTAACGTGTATCCGTTAAAGTAAATTATAAAAACACTATTCAAGCGATTTAAAGAAAATCCAACAACTTTGCTAAGCCATTTAAATATTTTATTTAGAGGCTATTCTCACAACATTATTTCTTAAAGCATTCGCTTAGGCTTTTCCAATATTCAGGCAACTTTCATCGCATTAAGAGCGTAGGCAAACATTTCCAAGAGCAAGAGCAACTGGAAGCTAGCTGAAGCCGCTTAAAAAGTGCAGGAACATGTATACGCACCGTTGCGCCAGCATAACTACCCCCCTCAAAGGCGCCCCCTGGACAGATTATCTGGCAGCAACAGAAGCATACTTAACAAGTATTTATTGAGTTTTTCAATATTTTTAATGCCACTTTAAATACTTGAAGCGATTACTTTCCACTGATTTTGTTTTGCATACACTCACACACTCTTCCGATATATATACCTACATTTATACTATATATAGCCCCGCCTTTCCGTGCAGCCTGCACTTTTTTGATCTCGCGAAAGTAAAGTTTCAAGTGCCAAACACACGCAAACTTTTTGCTCCGTTGCAGCAGCATGCAAGTTTGCTGCCACCGAGAGACATAAAAGTTTTATAGAAGTTATTAAAAGTGCGAAGAAATGAGGCGGAGGGAGAGGGGTATACTGAGCGAAAGAGAGGGCGAGAGAGAGAACCAGATCCGGTAGCAGGTCTCAGCGCCAAAGAGTTGAGAGAAATGATTCATTTGCCATTCAATAAATCTTCGCTTTACTTGACTACACCAGGCAGATGCCCGGCAGTTCTCACTTCCCAACACTCAAATAAAATTCGTGTGGCAGAAATATAATAAGAAGGCGTTTTTAATGTTTTAGCAATTAGCACATCTTGCAATCAAAAATATCTTCTATGAGTATGAAAACAATCAAAACGAAATGGATAAGAATAGCCGTGAATTCTTATATTCACATTTGTCTAGTATTTTCTTCGAGTACTTAAATATTAATTATTGAATTAAATATTTAAATAGTTGCCTAGTTTTCTCAGAGTTTATTCCCGGCTCCTAGATCTCGCGTTTCTGCATCAGACGGACGCTTTAAGTAATGACCATCAACTGCTGGACGCCGGCGGCGCCAGTTTGTACATTGTTATCTGCTAAGGACTGCGGGATTATTTGGCGAATCCAAGGTGCAAGGATGTGGCCCGGAGCCCAGCTCCGAGGCATACTCCTTCCTCGTGCTGCTCCCCGCACCCATTCATTATTCAAACGCATTAACAGAAGTTGTCCGGCTCGACTCCGGCTGTAGCAGGACAATTTTCGTGATATCCTTGACTTGGCATAACTTTGTCCAAAGTGGCCCAGGGCCTGCTTCTGCCTGCTCCGGCTCTGGCCTCAGCTCCAGGAGCAGCTCCTGCTCCTGCTCCTGCTCCTTCTTCGCCTCCAGCTCCTGTGTGAAAAGTTTTCCTGCTGCACACGAACAATAACACAGCCAAGTATTTAAATGCAAATTAGCCCCAAATGATGCAATCATAATGCAAGTGGCTCCGGGCCCAGACCAGAAGGCTTGAGTGGTCATGGGAATAGGAGGCGGAGGCAATGGCGATGCCAATGCCAAAGGAGATGGGGATGAAGCGAGAATCTGCAGCGAGACTGTTCTTGTACGAGTGTAGGTTCCCCATTTAATTTCCACTTGCCTGGGCTCATTTAGCCTAATTTGGCAGCCATTCATAATTTCCACTTCTTTTTCTTTTGCTCAAATTAATTTCCACCTCTATTTTATCCATTTCTTCCTTTATATCCTGTGGAGAAACTGAGTTTGCGGGGCTCGCCGGGGGTGTGGAAGATAAATGCATTTCAACACATGTTGTTGAAAGTTAATTTCCGAAACCGTTGCTCATTTATTTTTAAATGTGCATTTAGTGTTGTTTTGCCCTGCTCGCCTCTTTTTGTTCGCCTGCAACTGTGGTAATGCATTTTTGATCGTTGTACTCAGACATTTCTCGGGCATCCTGATGCACTTTAAATGAGCCAAGAGTCCACGCAAAGACCGGGCCGGTACGGAATTATTCAAATCCTCCTTCACAGCGTTCCCACGGAATCACCACAGTTCAAATCTCTATCCCAAAGCCAACTATTTCCAGCTGCTGCAAAAAGGCCAACACTTGGCAATCGAATAACCAACTCGGCCGCAAACACAATCAGCCCGCTCCCGAGAAATGAGCAACTTGAGAATTGAACCCGATGCCCGAACAAAAGGCTGTCCGGCTGGGAAGGAGAAACTTTTGGTGTTATAATCTGTACCGAATTTAAGTGCCCTGATATTGCTAATTAACCCACAGCCATTCGCACATGCATGAAAGCCATTTGCGAAATTGGAAAAACAAAGGCAACGGGCCACCGAAGACTTCTTGTGCCCGGTTGGTTGCTCCGACGGGTGGTCGGTCGGAGAGTGTAAATGTAATTGTGATTGGGTTGGTGTTGGCTGGCAGTTTATTATTTTGCCAGCTGCTCCTGGAATTGGGGCTGCTCTTGGATGTGTTCCAAGGCGAACCGCTTGTTTTTGGTCCGGCCACCAGCACTGCAACGGGGCGTATGCGTGATATGTGCGACAACAATGCAAGCTGAATCGTTTGCTGGAAACTTTTCAGATATCCAGCGTCTGTCTCTGAGACGGAGTCTGGCAATGAGCGCTTGAGAACACACTTTAAAGTCCATTAGCGTCGAGTGCCCACAAAAGCAGCAGTCACGAGGACACGAAAAGTTCGAACAAACTCAAGAACGGAATCAAACAATTGCAAGGCGCATTGCATATTTATTTATGTATATTCGAATGTATTACAAATGTATATTTAGCACAATTTATTCAATTGACAAATTTCCAGTCTGCGACACTTGGCAGAGAAAAATATGGCCACAGAGGGAGAATGGAAATTTGTCTATTATTTGTGTTACTTTGCGGTTGTAAAAATATTGAACCCGCCATAAAGCAAAGGAAAAATCCTGTTCGTCTTTTATTGCTGCTGCTTTATTGAAGTTTTGCGGCGTGGAAGAAGCCAAGAGATATTCCATGAAATATTGTAACTGCTGCAAATTATCGTTCTTCGTTGCTAACATAAAACTTTTACCACCGCCAGCCCCACAGCGCTCGCCGCCACTACGCTCCGCTCCGCACGCCCGGGAAAAACTCTATGCAAATGGCTCAGACATTTTGCAATTGATGCTGCTCGGGGGAATGGAAATGCAAGACCAGAAAGGGAGCTTAAAGCTGTTTAAAATACGAACAAGTTTAACAAGTTTCAGCAGCACAGCACAGAACAGCCCAGCTCCTAAAGTTACCAATTAATTTTGGCCATGTGGCAGGGACATGTAATGAAAATGCTTTCAGCTTAATTCAATAGAATCGGTTCTGAAAAATTATTGGTCAAAGCCGAATCGATCCCATGCATTAGCAGGAGACACGAATCGCCATTATCCCGGAAATCTTCGATAATTTCACATAATCCACAAGAGCACACAGTTTAAACTTGCAGCTTCCAAAGCCACAGCTAGAACAATACGCACAACGGCATTGGCAATCAGCACTCCAAACAGGATACACTGTCCAAACATTAAATGCGATTACAAATAAATGAAATATATACTTTACACTGTTCTTAAGGAATTTTGAGGTATTTACTAATGATAATTTGGTAATTGTTATTCTTCTCAAGCTAATGCAAGTTGAAGTATGACCAAAAATTTACAAAATGTATGTGCCACTTGGATTTTAGAAATCCCCAAGCTGGGACTCAACTTCGGTAATATTTTCTCGCGGTGCTGGAGGAGCTTATAGGACGTGTGTGAGTTTGCGGTTGTAGTACAATGACTCACTGTCTCACTGATCAAATGAGTGGGAACCTACATAGATGGGGGCAAAGAAAAGGGTTCCTGACGAGACATTGGCATTGGCCGACAGTTGACTGGCTACAAAGTGTAGAACTGAGAAAAAGAAACTTTTGCCATTCCCAGCACAAACACGATGCTAGCAACTTTCAACATTTACTGCTCGGCGGTGGCTGTTGTAACAAAGTTACAAGTAGCATTTGAAACTTGTCCTGCGAGTCCTGTGCGTCCTGCCCCATTGCTGCTGTCGCCCATTGCGTATGAGTGATTTTTATGAGCTGCTCTCCACGTCATGCGTGTTTGTTTGTTGTCTGCTCGCAGCTATGTCATCCCATTTCACTCCCGTTCCCATTTCCTTCTAGTGTTCTTCTACGAGCCCAAGGACACACGCAATTATACGAACATGACAAGTGCAATTTGCCGATGGCTCCACCTCAGATGGGCTTCTGATTCCCCCTGCCTGGTGCTGGAGGGAGCCTAATCAAATTAAATCACTTAATTGCATACATTAGACTCCAGTCTGTTACTGGAAGTCTTTTTTCCCAAAAAAAAAAAATGAAAACAAATGAAAACTTTTCATTTGAAAATATACACCATCGCCTCATATCTCGGAGCCAAACATGTTTATCTGACTTGTGATTT
>VNJT01017115.1:0-13537 GCA_008042655.1 Drosophila burlai | reverse complement strand
ATGATCTTCTGCTTGCACTTCTCAAAGTTGCAGGCAACCTCGAAGCAGCGCGTCACATTCGAAATGACCTGATAGTGCAACGACTCGGGCTTGGAGTCCACGCCGAGGATGGAAACGCAGCGAGTGTATGCTTCGAGGAGAGCCTCGATGCCCTCCTCGCGACGCAGCTCCTCGGCATTTAAAGCGGAGCAGTGTACCGTGTGGTAGCACAGCTCAGAGGCAGCCGTCAGCAGTTGAGCCTCTTTGGAGAAGAGCTCGTCGTCGCGGGTCTCCAAGCGAATCGTTTTAATGAGCTGCGGGTAGCCAGCGTACTTGTAGGGTCGCAGGACTGCAAGGAAGGTGAGTAAAGTGCTGGAATATCTGCAGGGGCAACTTACCATCCGGATAGCGCTCAAACAAGATGCTCTGCGTGCGAAGTATGAGCACAATGTTGTTGGGATCCGGTCCACCGGAGCTCCAAACGTTTCGCGAGCACAGAAACTCGTACGCCTGATTAACCTTCTCGAAGATCTCGCGACCATTGGGATTCTTGTCCGGATGATACATCTGCGCCAGTTTGTAGTAGCTCTTGCGTATCAGCGACTCGTCCGGCTTGGGCGTCTTCGTAAGGTCAATGCCCAGATCCTGATACGCCTGCTGAATGGTCATCTGCGGTGGCTTCTTCTCCACCTCCTTGCGCCAGGCGTCGAGGGTGTGCTTCAGCAGCTGCACCGGATCGGAGATGGGCCAGTTGGGGAACTTGCGCGTGTCGCACAGGTGGCGCAGGTAGTAAATGTGGCAGAAGAGCTCGTTCTCCAGCTGCGGATAGCTGATCACTGGGATGGCTAAATACGGATACCTGGCCATCGTATGGCCACGGAGACGTGGCGTAAAGTCTGCAATGTGCGCGGCAATCTTTTCAATTAGCAGGCGTCGCATTTCCGAGCTCCAAATGACCTCCGGCGTATCAAACTCCCCGAGAAAGATCTCCGCAAACTTCTCGGCGCTGTAATTCTCCAGGAAACAGACCATGGCCTCGGGCAGCAGCTGACCCAGGATACTGCGGTGCATGATCCCCGATTGCGAGGTCTCCTCGCTGCGGAAGCCCTGCTTCATGTGCGTCATCTTGAGAAACCTGGTTATGGGCAGAATGTTGCTGCCCGTGTACATGAGCATGAAGTAGAAGACGCCCGTGAGATACACCTTGGACATCTCCGGATTGTCCTCCATAATCTGATAGAGCAGTGTGGCCACGCGCTCCAGCAGGCCGGGGTCATGGGTGAGGCAGACCTGAACGACATGCGGCAAGCAGATGAACTCTGAGAGTTTACGCGACAGCTTCGGTCCCGGAATGAGAACAGCCACGCCGTTTTGGGTGCGACTCGGAAAGAAGCTGGTGCACTTGATCAAAATGTCCAGAATTTTGGACGAAAGCTCCGTCTCATCGTACAGAGGTGTACCCTTCGCGATAAGGCACCATTTGAGCTGTGGAATTTGCTGCAACGATCGCCAGCCATCCATGCCAATGGCCCAACAACGGGTCTTCGGTGTGATCAATCCCTTTTGCCAGAGTTCTTTGAGCTCCGAGTAGGTGATGGGTCCCTGGCGTTCCGGCTTCTGGCCATCCTTCTCGATGTTGTAGTACCAATCCTTCTCCTCGTACGCCGCCATATTTGGTCCCGCCTCAATCACATTCGTCTTGGTATTGAGCTGAGCACGACCCTTGTGCAAATGGGCCAATGTTATGAGGTCCACCAGGCACTGGACATGATCGACAAGCGCCCGACAGTTGGACTTTTCCAGCACCAGGCAGGAGATGAGGTTAATCAGAGCATCGCGCATGGAGGGAGAGAGGCACTAAGGACACGAAGAGGTTTACAAATGAAGGGGAAAGGAAATAAAGGTTCCTCCTCAACTCACCCTATCGCTGAGCTGCAGGATATACGACATGTCATTGAACTTGCCAATCTCCTTGTGATAACGCCTGTACACCTTGGCCAAGGCCTGCAGGGAAAACACGGTCATCTGGTCATCATTAACACGCTGCCGGCACAGAACGCGTCGATACAAGGCATTGAAAAGTTCAATACTGAAAAGGGGATTGATTCCATACAGAAATTCATCAAAGAAATGAAATAAAAGAAGTAAGTTCTTACGGATCCTTCACCAGATTCTGTGGCCAATCATCCTTCTCCAGTATCAAACGTATGTAGTAGTCACCAATCTTAATCTCCTCCGCCAGACACTGATAGGCCACCTCGAACTCTTGATAGTTCCAGGCCACAATCATCTGGCCAGCCAGATCGCGATCGCTGAGGAATTGCCGCAGTTCGTTCTCTAGGCACATGCGCAGCTCCTCGCGGGTCTGCGAAAGCCGCCGTATTTTAGTTTTCTAACAGAAATCAAATCAAAATTAATAATTCCTTAATTACCTTATGATTCCAGATGAGATTTGGCAGACTGTGATCTTTGGCAAAGCTGTAAAAGAAATAGGGAAGATTCACCACTGCCTCAGAGGTCTTTTTCTTTTGCCTTCGATTTCGCAGGACCACAGGACGATTCTTTAAAGCCTGAGCCGCACCATCCTGCTGCTCGATGAGGTTCATGCCCCAATGCTTGATGCCTTGCAAATGCTTTTCTATCACATTTTTGCGCGTCTTGTTGGAATGTTGAATTGCAAACTTGAGATTGTCACGAAAATTGAGTTTGTCCTCCTCCATGTCCGCCTCTGGGACATCCTCCTCGGACTCCAGGAAAGTCAACAGACCGGCGGGCTGCGGAGTACATTAATGGGTGAAATTCCGGTCAGAATTTCAACTAAAAAGAACTCACAAAGATGCGCTTAAACAGCTCCATGGCCTCGTCGCTGTCCGTGAGCCACAAGCCGATCAGGTGACGCGACAACTGGCGATGTGTGGTCTGAGTTGGATCGTTCGAAGGCGTGTAGAGAGCCACCAACAAGTGGCGACACAGCGCTGCCTCATCCAAGGCCAACGCTTGCATCTGTTGCGCCACATGCAGCTCTCCCTCCTCGATGATGGCTCTCAAGACCAAGCCAGCACCCTTGACGATCGCCAGCGATGGATGCTGGAACAGTTTGTACAGAAAGCGACCACGGTCGGCGACCAGTTCCAGCAGAATATCGAACTGCTTGCCGTCGGTGGTCTCGCTGTAAGGCACACACAAGGCGAAGGTCATAAAGTCCAGCATGGCGGACAGTACAAGAGCTCCGCTGCCATGGCTCTGCGAAAAATAGAATAATTATCAGGTGAAAATTTACTCCTTTTACAAAAATCAAAGTGCAGAATTACCACATGCGTTGTCCACATATTCAGCAGAGTTTCCAGAAACGATTTCGATGACAAAATAGACGACTTATTCAACTGCTCTTGCTTCAGGTCGTGGTCTGCATTCACCGAATGCATCAGGGAATTGATCATGTCAATGGCCGAGTACGTCACAGCCAGATCCTTGCGCCTTAAAGCGGCCACCACCTTGGTACCGATGATCTCACGAAAACTGCAAGAAATCGAAAATTTAATTCATATTTTCTGCAAAATAAAAGCAAGTTTTTCACCCCGGGAGATTGGTAAAGGCGGCATAGCCCACTTTGCTGGCCAGAAGACGAGTCAAAGCATGGAATATGGCCTCCAGCTCCATGTTGCTCAGCTGAGCCGTGGGACTGTCCAGCTCCTTTTGGGCCAACGCCTGCAGAGCGCTCAGAATGAGCTTCTCCTTGTTTTCGGCGAATAAACTCTGGAATGAGAAACCTTTTAGAATTCCTGGGAATCAACCGCTTCTCGAGTTAAGCTTACATCCTGTGTTACACTGTAGTTAAGGCCACTGTGCGGCACATTGGCATTGAAGCGCTCGAGGATCTCATAGCGCTTCGAGGGATTCTGGAAATTGTTGATGACCAGCCGCATGAGGTTTGCCTCAGTCTCTTCGTCCACCGAACTGCTGAGCGGCACATATCGCTTTCCCCTAGGAGTATTCCCGATGCGTATGTGGACATCTTGATTGCCGCTAGAACGCACGGCGTCTAGGACGGTGGCCAGCAGAGAATCGCGGTCGTTGGTGCTGTAACTGCGTACGATGCCGTTTTTGTACTCGATGCTGAAGCGCTGCAGGTTGTCCTTGTCCCGGACCAAAGCGAAGACATCAGCGAGCGGACGCAGGGTGCAGACGCTGTACGTTTGGGGGTCGCGCTCCAACAGAGTGACCTCGGTGAGGCAGAGAATGCGCTTGACAGGCTCCGGATGGCGGGGCGTGATTTTTTGCACCGTAAACTCGGTCATGGAGGTTTGAAATTGGTCACCGCTTGAAAAGGGAACTCTTGTATCATCAGATTTTTTTATCACTTGAATTTTCCTACTCACCTGAACTTGCCAAACCGCTGCCTCTCGAACTGCTCCAGCGTAATTTGACTCTTTAGTATTTTTGTCTCGATGCCCAAGAACTGTGCCGATCGCTGGGCTATGTTCTGCACTATTTCGTGATGGTTCAAAGCCCTGAACAAATGCAGGCGACTAAAGCCACCGTAGGCCATCACAATTCCGCCCTCATAGTCCGAGATGCCTGCTTAAAACGTGCGCAAACGTAAACGTAAATACCAGAAAGATGAGCGACAGAAATGAAACAAACAAAGCGTAGACATTGAATTAAAACAAATTTCGTGGTACACGGCGATAGAACGAGTCACTGTGGAGGTTGAATGGAGGCGAGCAGAGTGTGTTATAGCTACCTATTATTCCCTCGATGTCCTTGTACATGTAGCTGGCCAGCACATCGTTGGTGGTGGGATCCAGCTGGTCCAGCGAGCAGGGCGTGACCTCCAGCACAGTGGGCAAGCTGACGCTGGACCAGTGGTATTTGTAGGCATTGAAGCGCTGTGGGGAAAGAGTTCAGTTATTTCCTTTGACTTTACATTTAAGGGGGCGTTTTCAAACCTGAGAATTTTTCGGTTTGTCCGCAAACTCCTTGTAATATTTCAATATCGATGTGAGTATGTCGTTGCGGTATTCCGAAGATAATTTAATTGTATCCAGTTTCTTATCTTTCTTTATGGTCAGCACAAACTCATTGGGTATCTGGAAGAAAAAGGATAATGAGCTCTTAAAGATTCTCTATTTTCTCCACTTACATTTGACGCCTTGGAGGGTGCCGCCGCCACGATGTCGGAGTACGACCATCTGTTGGTCAGGTCAAACCTGTCCGGATTGTAGGTGGATATGCCGGCTGTGCCGATCGAGAGAATGCGCTTGTATTTGCCCTTCCACGAGTGCTTCGTCACCAGGAAGCACTCCAGGTCGACGTTTTCCTTTGGCGGCACCATTTCCTTTCTAGCAGCGATTCCCCGGTCGTGTAGAGAGTCAGCCTACGGAAACGAGAGTGAAGAGAGAGTGTGTGGGAACGGAAAATAGAGTACCACAATTGGAAAATTTGGGCACACAGCTGATTCATCCAGCAGCGGCGGTTCCTAATTTCCAATTGACTTGCCCCGCGACTCCGGGGCACTGATTAATTAAGTTGACTGGCCCGGCCACTTATCAGCCGAAGTGCCAACGCCGCCGCGGAGAACCAACAAAGAGGCCCCGAAAAGGGGGAGTAAACGTGACGACGATTGTGGAAGTGCTGCTGCTGCCGCGGCCCCAAAGTCTGGAGCCTACTCTAAGCCGCGAATCCGGCGGGAGGGAGACACAAACGGGGCACTAACTCTTGCGGTGGATTACCTGAAGTGTCTAACACATTTCGATTGCTTGTACAATTGGCTATATCTTGTACTATCTTCCGTTTGCGGATTTTTGCAATAAACAATTTATCAGCAACAAAGCTAATCGACCGGTGTGACCACCGTTGGTGCCGTTAAATATGCCAACTTTCTTTTAGAAAAATACCAAAATAAATCGATTTATTTATAAAATATACTGTGTTCGATGACAACCGCAGTTGCGGTTATAAGAAATACCAGAATAGTAATACCAAAATAGTAACGGAAATGATCCAATTGGAGAAAGCTTTTTGAAATAATTTGAAATTGACAATTCGAATCGAAAATATTATAAAATATATATAATTATTATTAAATATATATGTATAAAAGTTGAGTTTATTATAAATATTTACTTTTTTGAGTATAAAAAGTATTTGACAAAAGCTATTCTTTTATTCTGAAATCAAATACATATTTTTATTCCGTAAGAAATACAAGAAATTAAATATAAACGTTAATTTCGCGGTTAGATGCCTTGAGAAATACTTTAAAGGAAGTCATTTATTCACAGTTTTAAGTTTTCATGAGATTTCTTTAGCAGGATATTAAAATTCTTATAAAACAAGCTTCCAGAATAACAAAGCCTTTTTAAATTCCTTGAATATAATAAATTTTTGGTATTACCATCATCTAAAACCCAATAAAACTCTCGCTGCTTAACTTAACTACCATTAAAAACTTTATTTCTCATTTCGTATTGCATAAAAAGTACGTATTGTTATCTAAATGCAAATAAAGATGGCAGAGTGTGTTTCCATGTGTGTGGTGGCTGTGGTGTGTGTGTAATAATTCCAAGATAAAACAATCTCGCCAGCAAAGGCGGCAAATAAAACAAACAAAAACAAGAGCACGGCACGAATTCGTATTTTACACAAATGTAGAATGCTATGGATACGGAGGATGCTGCCCTCCCACTATATCTTCGGCTAATCCCCGCGATAATAATGATAATATTAATGGTGTGTACGCGTAGGTAAGCTATGTATCTGCCATGTGCCACGGCGATATAAATTCACGCACTGGCCCCGATCTCGATGCAACAATGTAGACGCGAGGAGTCTTATCACTCAGCTCGAGGTTGGTCGGGGTGTTAAAGATATATGACAACTGATGGATGAACTCGAAGATGAGATGCGAGGGGCTGGGATGAGATGCCTGGAGATACTCGAGGGATGAGTCTAAGTCTTAGACAAATGTTAAGATGAAACCCTAAGCATAGTTATCGCTATCTTCTAACAACATGAACGTGGAGGGGACGACAATATAGGCACATGGCGTTTCTCTCTCAGAAAACCGCTCTTGGACGCGCTCAGACTGGGAATGGGTAATTGGATCGCCGCACCTCGGTCCCAGGTCAGCAGGAACACTTGTTCTTGGCATCCGATCCGGCTGCGTCGCCCGTGCTGTTCAGGTTGAACTTGTCGCCGTCGGCCAGATCCGCAGTTATCAGCTTATCGTTGATGAGTATCTGGAGTTGACGTGGAGACAAAAGGCAAGGGATTAGTTGGACTTTGGCCACGGATTAGCACGGATTATCACCTTATTAACGAGAGCGCGGGCTGCCTCGTCGATGTTGATGTTCTCCTTGGCGGAAGTCTCAAACCAGCCGGCAAATCCATTTTCCCTTACATACTCATCCATCTTCTCCGGCTGCGTTATGATGCCCTGCTTCTCCTGATCGCACTGGAGAGAGAAATGCAGCAAGAATTAGTACCTCTGGGCAGCTATCTTTAATCGTCAAAGTTTAGGGTAAAAGCCCACCTTATTGGCCAGCAGGATGCATGGTATGGGACTGCCATCCGGCAGCTGCACCTTGGAGTCCAGGTCTTCCTTCCACTTGCTCACGCAATCAAAGGTCCCACTGCGCGTCACATCGAACACGATGAAGGCACCCACTGCCTCCTTGTAGTACACCCGCGTCATGTTGCCAAACCGCTCCTGGCCGGCAATGTCCCAGAGCTGCAGGCGCACTATCGTATTGGCGTCCCACTGGAGCACCTTGAGGGCAAAATCCACACCGATGGTGGCCCTGTAGTTCTGGCTGAAGAACTGATGGACATAGCGCTTGATGAAGGATGTCTTGCCGGTGCCCAGTTCGCCAATGACTAGAATCTTGTACAGATGTTCACGTTTTTCGCTGGTGGACGTCATAATGGCCTGGAAAAGAGGAATAACAGCAGATTTCAATTAGGAAATTGTTCAAAAGAATGGTTTTGGAAGGAAAATGCAACGTTCTTAAGATATTGAAAGCAAATTAGATGGCAACTAAGTACCGATTTTCACTATAAAACCCTTCTTAATCTGTCTGCTCCTCCTTCTAGCCTAACAATCAATACTGCAATTTACTGTGGACTTTAAGGCGCCATAAACGGAGTTTTGGAATAGTCAGACTCTAGAGAAACACCTCTTTAAGCTTATTATTATTTACACCTCTCTGGGCTTCAGTCGCTCGCTCGCTCCTCTAACCGCTTGCCAATTCAGACTGAGATTTGTTGGTTAGCTGGCGACGAGTTACCCCTTGCACCACCCGCGCAGTTGAATGACACTCTCGCCAACATAGACACACATCCAAGCCAAGGGAACCGAGCACACCGATGCGCAACACGACACGTCACTTGTGGGGCTTCTCCGCTGGCAAACTATTAAACTGGCAGCGACGACACCTTACCGGTTCCATTTCCTGATCCATGGTCAGGTCACCGAAGGCCGGCATGGGCTTGGCACTCTCGGGACCGCTGGCTTCCGCACCACGCTCCTCGCTGTCCTCCTCCGAGCCGGAGTCCTGGTATTCACTAGCCACCGACTGGTAGTGCAGCGTCTCCCGCCTGCCCTCGATGCTGTCGTGGTCTCCGAGGATGAGCTGCTGCTGGGCAAAGCTGAGACGTCGAAGACTGGAATCGCTGGGCTCCTCGTTGGAGCTGGGCTGCTGACTGGCGGCGGCGGCCAAGGCGGCTTCGTAGGCACTTAGGGGATTGCGCACGGCACTGCCCACGGCGAAACGGACTACGGGAGATGCAGGATTGCCAAGGGTCTGGGCACTCTCCGCCGAGGATATACCGTCGTCGGCCGCTGGCGGGGATGTGGCTATGGATGGGCTGGGGAGTTGGAGCTGGAGGATTTCCCCTGTAGGCTGGGGCTCCGCGTTCACTGGATCAGCCAGTGGTCTGGTGTTGTGGCGGTGGCCGCGCTGCTGCTGCTGCTGCATCAATTCCAGCTTCTTGCTGGATCCGCTCGAGGAGTGGGACTTGCGAACAGCTCCGGTGCCACTGGCAGACTGAGACTTAACCACCTGAACCGCCGGCTGGACGCGACTGGGCTTCGCTGGTGCTCGCTCTCTGGGCGGCGTATCGCGCGTGCTCTCGGTGATAACAGGCGACTCTCTCCCGGAGCTCTGGCTCTGGGGCTTCCCCTGCTGCAGCTGCTGCTTCTCTTGCTGCTGTTGTGGCTGTGACTGCTTCTTCTTGGCCACCACTAGCTTGGTGGTGCGGGTGCTGCTCGAGTCTCTTGTTGTCACCGTTGTGGTAGTGGTTTTCTTCTTCTTCTCACCCGCGGCGGGTGTCAGGTAATCCGTGTCACTCCTGGGTCGACTCTTGCCGCTCTTCCTCGATGTCTCTGGTGCTGGCTCCACTTTCTTGCCACTGATGGTGATCTGCAGGGTGCTGCTGCCCGGCGAGGAGGTGGCGGTGGCTGTGGCTGCCAACGAGGGTGTGGAAGAGACCTCCAGCTGCTCCACGCTGAGGTCGTCGCTGGTGGCCAGGCTGTGGGGACGCACCTTGGCGGTCTTCCCAGTCTTCCGGAGGCCACCCAAGAGCAGGCGGCGTGTCAGACTCTTCTTTTTGGTCTTGGCCAAAGCACCGCTGTCCGTGGAGATGGAGCTGGCCACATCCGCCAGATCGCCGGGGGTTTCCTCTGCCTCCTCCTGCTCCTGCTCCTCCTCCTCGGCACTTCTGGTCCCAGCCCTGTCGGCGCTTCGATCGGTCTCCTTTTCCCTCTTGGCCTTTGGCTTGGAAAGGCTTCGCAAAGCCGCAGAGAATCTGGAACGGCTCTTGATCTTGCCGCTGGCTTCCACCTCCTCCTTGGGGTCAGCACCCTTGTCGCTTAGTTCCCTCTCCAGTGTTTCCGATTCCACTCGCTTTATGGCTTTTCCCTGCTGCTCGTCCACGTGGGGCATATTTTCACCTGGGGCTGGTCTCTGGAGGCTCTTTAAAGGTTTCCATTCGCTCCGAAATTCTGAAATTCTGAATCCTGATCGTGATCCTTGGCTTGGAGATCCTGCAGTTATCCGGTGACCGCAGCGCTGGCAAAACGAACGCGCACTGAAATCCCCGATGCCGCCGTGTAGGCTTTTATAAATTTTAATCCGCCCCGTTGGCCCCTGTCGCCGTCTTTTTGTTTGTGGTGAACGGTTTAGCATTACAGTTACGAAAAAATCAGCTAAAACTTGGTGCCCAGGTGCACTTACCAACACTGGTCTGGCTCTATGTCTAGTGGTCGGGTCGGGTCTGGTCCCGCTTGCGAAATGAGCGTGAGAAGAGCCGGCGGGCCTTTGAATGCGCCGATTGAACGCCGGGCAGCCGCTTATCAAGCAATCTCCGGACAAAGATTGACCAGTATGTCCAGTATGGGTCTGCCCACAATAATGGCAGCCACTTGTCCGGCTGGCTAGCCCTGATCCCGAATCACTGGGCTCTGTCATTGGGCTCAGGGTGATGATGAGGTGATGTGTGATGCCCAACGACTGCCCGACTCAATCAATCATCCGGCACAGTCAGTGGAGCAGGGCGCAGTGTCCATTTCTGGACCTGACCTAGCAGCAGCCACTACTTAGTACTTAGTACTTAGACCCACGCTCCATTGCACTTGGCGGGCTTCCTTTAAGCTGTGGATTTGCCGCATCAACTTGTCCCAAAAGAGTCGCTCGGCATTAAGTGGGCGACACATCAATCTGGCGTCGGGTTGGGTTGGCTTGGCTTGGGTTGGGTGGCTGCTTTGGTGGATCGGTGGGTTGGCTGAATGGATGGGTGGTGTCTTGGCCGATTGTCGACTTACTGCTGCTGCGACGTGACTATATAGAATTACGCTTATTACAAAACGTGGTTAGCCGCAGGGCAGAGAGCAGAGCGGCGACAGGGAAAGAGAGCTCTGCATACAGCGTCCGTATACGATTACACCGAGTAATAACCCAAAACGCAGACACACACTAAGTCCATATTTAGCAAGATATATCCCACACACAGCCCAGATATACGGAAGTTTGTTGCATGTTTATTCAATTTGATTCTAGATATCCCAAAATAGACGACTGTATTGTGGTTTCATTGAGAAAGGGAATCGGATCCGCTGCTCATCGTTCCCGGTACTAATTGAAACAAAATATAACTTTAAACGTACAGATTTAAGGGAAGAATGATCAGGAAAATGGAATATATAACCAAGAGGATTGCTTACAGCTCTCAGCTATCCATATATCGAGAGCAAGTCAACACTTGAATCAGCTCCCACAACAGCTTACATAATTTATGGGAGTTTAAAGCAAACACTCTTCCAGAGGAGCCAGAGGAACCTTAGGAGAGCAGCGTTTAAACTACATATTTTCTTTGGGAGGAGAAACCGAAAGCATTAGAAATTCACTTTCGCATAAATGTCGAACGTGTAGGAATTCCTTTTGTGCCAGCAAATGTTTACACGCAATAAAGCGAGGTCCCTGCAACGCCTGCCATTACCCCCGACGACCCCATTCCAAACAAAAGCCACACGGATGCCAGATGCCCGGCGGAGTCCTGTGCCTGTCCCGTAAATCGGAGACCGAAATGGAAATCACAAGAGCCTGCTCCATCTTCACGTGCTAGCCATCAAATGGTTTCATTCCCGCACAGAGTAAAAGAGGTCTAAACATGTGGCTGAGTTCCTGGAATGGAATTGCTAGCATCTCCGGCGATTGCATGCCTCACGCCAAGTGTCGAACTGAGCAATGTGGAACAAAAACCCTTTTGTTTTTGTTTGTTTTTTTTTTTTAATAGTTTGTGAAGCAAACAATTTATTTTTCAAATGCTGTAATTTGAAAAAATCGTTGAATCGTTGGAAGTAATCTTTTTTCCTTGAAGGCGCCAAAAAGTATGCTTTTACATTTTTTTTTTACAAAATGTAGGAAGTAGAGGAAAGTTTATTAAGTTTGCGTGGAATTTAGTTTGTTTAGGCCTAATAAATTAATATTAGTATGGAGAAATAAAAACAAATTGTATAAAACAAATTCAAGTGGCGCCCTTAAGTGGCAATACAACGGAGAACAAGAAAAGCTATGCTTATTAAATCTGTAACTTAAAGTTAACAGAAATGCAGTTAATAATAAATAAAATAAAGCAAAAAAAAAACACACTAAAATTAGTCATGTTAAAGATGTTAAGTTAATGTAAATATAAAAGAATAAATTGCACACTATCTTCTTTTGTTTAAAATGTTTAATAATTAACTTAAACAGAGGTTAAATAAAACATCTCCTCTCTCCTGCTTTGAACACGATATAGAGATAGCTGATAATGGAATTTCCAGGTCCACACCACACACACCTCTGGGTTTGCGTGATTTCAGGGCAGCGGCAACGCCACCATGTGACTCTCCTCCAGTTATGAAGTTTATACATATGCTTATCAGCTTGAAGCGCGGACAATTGTCATGTAAATGTAATCTCAGCTGGCGAAATAAAAAAGTAAAGTCAACAATAAAATAATAATAATAACACGGAGTGCATTGGCTTAGCCAACGATGCGCGATTGATTGCATAAGGAGGAGGATGCTATCCGCTCCGGAGACAGCGATTCCGATTCCTCAATGGACTCTGCACACGTACTATCAGAAGAAACATGGAGCGTGGAGTGGATTGCCAGCTCATATCTTATCTCTCGATAGAGTCACCAGAAAAAAAGGAGGAAAAAGGGAAGAAAATGAAGGCAAACCTGATTAGATTGTGGCCAAAAAAATGCAATGATACATCGTGATTCATTAAGCAAAATACAGGCATGTGCGATGTGTAATTGCAAAGCGACAACAATTTAAATGCCAGGCATTAATTAAAGTCTGGGCGACTTTCGCTTATTCCCACTCGTCAGTCCCATCCAGTAATTGACCTTAAAACGTGACGCCTCGTATAGCAAAACGGTAGCAGCCCTTCTTCAATTCCCATTATAGTTTCTCAACGACAACGGATATCTATATCTAGCCAACCGGCAATCACTTAAGTAGCCTAACGAACACACCCACATATTGCCCGCCCCCGCACCCTTCCGTATACTATATCCAACCATATCCGTATCCAAGTCTCTGTCAAAGCCACCAAGAGAGTGAAATTTTGTGGCTTGGCATTGTTTTTGATTTTATCGGTTTGTTTACTGTTCCAACATTGCTGGGGTCTCTCTCAAATGTGGCAACGATTTCAATTTCATTTCCATTTAATTGGTTGTTTAATGTGAGGGAAAATGGGGGTTTAGTTTGTTGGAGATTACCCACAGACTGATTTAGATTCTGATAAAAGGAACGTCTACGCGGGAAAAGGTATAAAACTGCGCACCGAGAGCTCTGGCATACAATCAACAACTACTTATTCAACATTCCGGGCATCTGTTTCGCTCAGAAATCCCAGCTGGCGGGCCATGAGTTAACTCCAAGTTCTCCGAGAGCTACTTTTGTGGCTAATGAGTACAGCGAGCTCGGCTGTGTTAACGGCCTGACAAGGCGAAAAGCATTGCTACACTTGGCCAACTTATTATTGGGCATTCCCCCCACACTTGC
>VNJT01017114.1:0-13070 GCA_008042655.1 Drosophila burlai | reverse complement strand
TTGACGTTTTTCATGCGAATCCCCCAAAAAACCCAGCAGCGCACACCGAAATCATGTTAAACGAACTCGTACAAGTTTTAAGCCGACCCAGAGGCTGCTGCCGTTGCATTGGGGCGAAAATCTAGACAAAAACCCAACCAAAATCCGCTTCCGCCCTGCTCGCACTTTTATCGCCGTGTTCTTGCTGGCCATATTCTAAACAAAGGCCAGATCCGCGAGCATTTTGGCCAATAGCAAGCTCAGTAATGTTGCAAAATGAGGCGAGCGAGTGAACGTGTGCCCAATGGATATTGGGGTAAAGAGTGGCGAAGGCGTCTCGACGCCGTCGACTATTCACGATATGTTACAATCCAATTAGCCGGGTGCGCCACTTGGCCAAGACGAGCGATACTGGGCCCCGTTGTCGATTGA
This sequence comes from Drosophila burlai, assembly GCA_008042655.1. NCBI lineage: Eukaryota > Metazoa > Arthropoda > Insecta > Diptera > Drosophilidae > Drosophila > Drosophila burlai. Next base: position 12,659 of record VNJT01017114.1, on the reverse strand, counting down.
TTTGCATTTTGTCAGACGTGCGTGGAACGCGCTGCGGTTCGGACGTGTTTTTTCCTTGCTAGCCCAGCTCCTCTGACGAACTTCCGTTTAACGTTTAGGACAAGGAGCCGCCAGGATTATTACGCGAGTGTCCTGCGCAGGAGCTGCAAACATCAATTTGATCTGTGGACAGTCTGTGTGTGGCAGTTAAATTAAATTAAGTTCGTTCTAAATGCCAATTATCGCGAGTGCCTAATCCAATTAACCACAATATGGTGTGTATAACAACAAAAATGGTCCCGCATCCTGCATAATCAAATCAAGTTTTCTTACAATAAAAAGGACACTCGATAGGCTATGCGAGTAGCCCGTGAAGTGCTCAACTCTTGCGGCTTAGCGAAGCCCTAGAGAAGACTGACTGGATTTAATTATTGTGAAACGCGAGTTACCCCTTTGGTCGCAAATCTTTCCTAAACTTTTGCCAAGGATAATTAAGTTTTTATCCTCTTGTCTAGGTCTTTTGACACTCATTTCAAATAATGTCGGAAAATAAAAACTTTTTAAATAAATTTAAAATTTTCGTGGGCTGCTTAACAGTCTCAGTCTGGATTTAACATTTTAATTGAAAGCTATTTAGTGGCTTCTATTTGTGATATAAGGATTTATTTTGATTAATCCGCTTACATTTTAATAACATTTTAAAGATATATATTTACAATACAAATAACTTAACTAAGTGGAGTTAATAAAAATATAAAAGATCCACAAGAAAACTCTGGATATGCCAGAGCATTTTTTCAAAACGGATTTTATTTGCAAAGTCACATATATCAGTCGTTACCCTGCTTAGTCAATTTATCTTTCTTACCATTAGGGCCTCGAGTTCTTCTTTAAGTTTGGCTATGCCTTCCTGACAATAACCCTTATGATCATGATCTGGATGTCGCTGGCCCGTGCCTCGATGTTCGACCGTGAAATGGAGGAGACGCATTATCCGCCCTGCACCTACAATGTGATGTGCACCTGTTCCAAATCCTCGACGGATCTGGGGATTGTGCACTGCAAGAACGTCCCGTTTCCCGCTCTGCCGCGCATGGTGAACCAATCAAAGGTAGGTGATGTTTGGCTTTACCATTTTTTTTTTGTAAATCTGGGATGCCACCTATATGGCTGAGTTTGAAATCAAAATATTGATTTGCTTCCTTTTAAAAATATTTTAAACCGATTTAAAGTTTAGTTTTGAGAAATTTGTAAATTTAAGCATTTGCTTCTTTGTTTACCCAAGAAAGATCTCTTAAATCTTAATTAATTATATAATTTCTAATGTGTACCTACGTAATGCTCCCTATCGGGGTCAGGTTTTCATGCTGCACATGGAGAACACGGGTCTGCGCGAGATCGAGCCGTACTTTCTGCAGTCGACGGGCTTGTACCGCCTGCAGATCTCGGGCAATTACCTTACCGAAATACCGGAAGACGCCTTCATCGGGTTAGAGCGGTCGCTGTGGGAATTGATCCTGCCGCAGAATGATCTGGTGGAGATGCCATCGAAATCGTGGCGGCATCTGAAGAAGCTGCGCCACCTAGACCTGGGCTACAATCACATAACGCACATCCATCACGACTCGTTCCGCGGGCTGGAGGACTCGCTACAGACGTTGATCCTGCGCGAGAACTGCATTTCGCAGCTGTCACCGCACAGCTTCTCGGGGCTGCTGATCCTGGAAACCCTAGACCTGAGTGGCAATAACCTCTTCGAGATCGATCCGAATGTGTTTATGGACGGTATGCCGCGTTTGACTCGCCTCCTACTGACGGACAACATTCTCTCCGAGATCCCCTATGACGCATTGGGGCCACTAAAAAGCCTGCGCACCCTGGACATCTCCCACAACGTGATCTGGTCGCTCAGTGGCAACGAGACCTATGACATCAAGGCCAGCACCAAGCTGAATCTGGATAATTTGCACCTTGAGTACAATCACATCGAAGTGCTACCGCCCAACTCGTTCAAGTACTTTGATACCGTGAACCGTACCTTTTTTGATGGCAATCCCATTCACACACTGAAGGTATGTAATCTTTTTAAGGACATTTTACTTGAAAAAATAAAAATATACATGCTTAATATACATATATCTATATAATTTTGTATTTTAAACTATCTTTATTTCGCAGCAAGATGCATTTAAGCCTGCTCGGATCAGGGAGATTTACATGCGATACTGCGGACTCACCAATATATCGATTCAGGCCTTTGACAGCCTGGTGAACAGCCTCCAGATCCTCGACCTGTCTGGAAACAATCTCACCAAGCTGCACCACAAGCTCTTCAACAATTTCGATGTCTTGAGGTGAGCCAAAAACACCTCTATATCCCTTGTTGCTACCCCATTTTCCCTCACATTGCACACACTCGGGGGCCTAATCGGATTGTCTAGGGGCTTCACTCCGTTCCCTCCGTGTTGGATGTGGGCTAAGAGTGTGACCCGATTTTAAGAACCCCGCGGAGGAGGGAAAAGCCGCGCATCTAGGCAATTGTGCAAAAAAAAGTCGACACTGAAGGAAAAGCTTTGACAAAAAAAAAAAATTAAAAAACATAAATCAATACAAGCTGGCAAAGCTATTTAGTTTGTTATGTGAAGAGCATGATTTCCCCAAAGGCTTTAAAGTAAAGGGGAATATATATTAATTTTTATTTATGGTATATTATGTAATATCAATTATTCTGCTTAATATAACAGGGTCATCAGCATGCGGGATAACAAGATCAAAATCCAAAAGCCCACCGAAACCTTCAATGCCATGCACTACACTCTCCTGAAACTGGATCTCAGCGGTGACCGGAATGATCCCACCAATCTGCAGACTCTGCGCAAGTAAGTGACACCCACAGCACTGAGAGAATATCCTGCTTCCCACACACACACCCCTTACCCCATTACCACTCTTCTATTTATTTACAAAAAAGTATGACCAGAATGCGGAACATGCGCTCGCTGTCGATCTCGCGGATGGGTTCCTCCTCCCTGGGACCGGAGGACTTCAAGGACTTTGGCGTAGAGTTGGAGGATTTGCAAATCACCAGGGCCAGTCTCTCGGGGATTCAGTCGCACGCGTTTAAGCATGTGAGGGGCCTGAAGCGACTGGACTTTAGCGAGAATGGAATATCCAGCATTGAGAATGATGCCTTCCATGAGGTAAATCAGTGTTTCGATGGGTATATATGTATATAAATATAATATTTATGTCATTTACTCTACTCCCTAGATTGGCCACTCTCTAATCTCGCTGAAGATGTCTCATGGCTACTCGGGCAGCGCCCTGCCGGCGGAGGCTTTAAGGCACCTGACCTCCCTGCAAGAGCTGGACTTTAGCAACAACCATATAAGTAGCATGAGTGACACTAGCTTCCATTTCCTGAAAAATCTGCGATTGCTGGAGCTGCACGACAACCGCATCGAGCAGGTGTCCAAGGGTACCTTCCAGGGTGACATCCACTCGAAACTGGAAGAGATCTCCCTCCGTTTTAATCACCTGACTTCGATGTCGACTTATACCTTCTTCGATTTGGAAGCATTAAGGAAACTGCATCTAGATGATAATAAGATTGACAAGATCGAGCGAAGGGCCTTCATGAACCTGGATGAACTGGAGTATCTGAGCTTGAGGGGCAACAAAATCAGCAATTTGGCGGAGGAGTCCTTCCAGAACTTGCCGAATTTGGAGATCCTGGACATGGCATTCAATCAGTTGCCCAACTTTAACTTTGATTATTTTGATCAAGTGGGAACTCTGTCCAATCTAAATGTTAATGTGAGCCACAATCAAATCAGGCAGTTGATGTACAATTCCTCATGGAGTGGACGAAATGAACATGGTAATAGCATAATTAATACTATCAGAGTGTTCAAACATCCAAGAAATATAGTTACAATTAATTATATCTCTAATTCCAGGTGGCATGTACCACTCGAACATTAAGATTTTGGATCTTTCCCATAATAACATATCCATTATTCACCCGGGCTACTTCCGCCCGGCTGAGAATTCACTGACCCATCTGCATTTGGGTTATAATTCGCTAATGGTGAGTATTCCTCTGACTTATATTTAAATGTAATTTATTATTTAATGCTTTTTTTTAACATTAACTCCTTGTAGAACACCACTCGCGATGTCTTCGGCAATATGATTAACTTGCAATGGCTGGATCTCAGCTACAATTGGATCCATGAACTGGACTTTGATGCATTCAAGAACACCAAGCACTTGCAGCTGGTGTACTTTGACCACAACTATCTCAGCGATATACCGCAGGACATCTTTAAACCCGTCCAAGGTCTGCGAATCGTTGACTTTTCGCACAATCATCTGCGTGGCCTGCCTGACAATCTATTTTACAATGGAGGAATGGAAAAGTGAGCTAAGGATCTCTGAAATGTTTTCATTAGAAATTACAACGATTGTGTTTGGTTTTAGATTGGATGTGTCGCACAACATGCTCTTGAAGATCCCCTCCTCGTCGCTGTCAAGCTTGGCTGCCCTGACGCTTTGCGAGTTGCATTTGTCCAATAACTTTATCTCCACCATTCACAGCATGGATCTGTCCAATAAGTTTAGGGTGAGTTGAGATAATATTTAAAGTATTTTAAAGAATTAAATAATTAAAGAATATATTTTGTAGTCTCTTCGCTACCTGGATATATCCTACAACTACTTACTGCGCATCGAAGACGCCGTCTTTGCCACAATGCCCAAGCTGGCTGTGTTGGATCTCTCTCATAATCGGGATCTCAAGGTGATGGATAAGTCGTTTATGGGCCTTGAGAACTCGCTGATCAAGCTGGGCTTGGAGAATGTATCTTTAAGCACTGTGCCCGAGATTCGTCTGAAGTTCCTGCGTGAGTTCCGTTTGGGCTACAACGAACTGCCCTCGATTCCCCAGGAGTTGGCTACCAATATGTCCAATCTGCGCATGCTGGACCTCTCCAACAACGATCTAACCAATGTGCCGCTGATGACCCAATCTCTGCCGCATCTGAGGTGGGTCTAGGTTATATTTTATATTTATTGAGCAGGTATTAATTGATTAAATCCCCGAGTAGACGTCTCATGCTGTCTGGCAACCCCATCACCTCGCTGAACAACAACAGCTTCGATGGCGTCAACGAGGATCTCGAGATGCTGGACATATCCAATTTCCGGCTTCACTACTTCGAATACGGTTGCCTGGATTCGTTGCCCCACCTGCGATCGCTGAAGCTCACTGCTTACTCTCACATCGAGCACTTTAACATTCCATATTTGCTGCGCCATCACTATAATATTCGCCAGCTGTGGATCGAAGCACCGCAGCCCTTCACAAGGATTATTAAGAAGGGTTCTGGACCCACCCTTGAGATGCAGACTCTCTGGTTGGGCAATCCCACCGATCTACAGCGCGAAATGGAGGGTCACCTGCCCTCCAAGCTGACCAACATCACGTTCAGTGGTCCGCAGTTTAGCAATCTCCATGAACGTATCTTGAGGGTGTGTCTTATTTACAGATATCAATTCTTTTCTTCCTGTAATAATATTATGTATGTTATAGGGCATGCGATCTCCCTATCTCTACATGCAATTGTTCAACACCTCGCTGCAAGCCCTCCCACCGAATTTCTTCAAGTACATGGGCCGAGTTCGAAACATTTCGCTGGATATCCGTTATAACAATCGCAATCTGAAGAAGATTCCCAACCCGAATACGGGAGCTGTGCCATATCTGCCCAATAGTGTGTTCCTCACCGACCTGAAGATGTCCCACACGGATCTTAATTGCGACTGTGATTTGGGGTAAGGATATATAGTATATATCCTAATTGCAATGTGTTTAATTTATTTTGTAATATTAATTTCAGTTGGGTTGAGTTCTGGCAGCGTAAGAGGCGCCAGTATATTTGCTCTTCGCAAACCTGGACCGACACCGTCTTCCGCACTTTCATGAACTCACCCTGCCAGGTGTACGGACGCCATAACTGCGATGATCATGATGATGATTTGAGGGAGACACGCTGTGAAAACAAGGGAGGTCAACAGCTCATGGAGGTGAGTTATAAAATATATTCTAAAATTTTCATCTAATATTATACTCGATTGTAGGCCCTCAAATTCGATTTGGAATGCGGTTGGGATAATGCCAATTGCCGGGAGGCCGCCTTTGTGGTGGTCATGGTGTGCGTAGCCATGGTCTTCTGGATGTGACTTCTGCACTTTGCATATAAGACGTCCACCGACTTTTATAGCATTCTAGAGCAGGTCTATGGCAGGCAGGTCGTGTAAGTCCTGCCGTCAGATGTCTAGAGTTTAAGCTTGATGATGAGACTTTGGCCACTTTTGACTCCTTTCGCAGTTAGTTGTTTCTCTTCCGTAGACCTTCTCTCACCACTCCGCTGTGTAGCGTCAATCTTTAGGTCCTTGGTAACGCCTTATATGTAGTAATCCTCACGAACACACACTCCACACCACTCTCACACCTCACCTTTTTGTCTGACATGCATGTATATTTTTGTAGGCCTCGATTCGAACCATACGTAATCTCCAGCTATCTTATAACCACGTCTGACTTAGCCCACGAATATTTTCTGTACTTCTTTTATAAGTTAGGTCACTGCTTAAACGCTGCTTAAACAATTCCAAAATGAAAGTCTGTAAAATGTTTCATAAACATATAATAAATATTTACGGTAGGTTAAGTTCGCCTCTGCTTCTGACTCTCTCTTCCTTTTTTTGAGGGGGACATTATGATTTTTATGGGTCTGCTGGGCCGGCAGAAAAGTACTTGCTACAAACAAATTATGTTCACAATTGCCGGACCAGGCAGCTGGCCGGTCAGTAACAAACAATTAAAAACTTTTAGCTTAAAGTTTCCTCCAATTCGTATACGGCTTTTCCATACGATAAATTATTGTGTGTAAAGCGGCGAACGCTTTTCCTCTCTTACTTTTATTTCGTTTCCTTTTGATGGCCATCCTGCTGGGGGTATTTTCAGTTTAAAGGGAATTTTGGAACACACACAAAGGGAAGTATTTAAGAAGTGTTCAATATACAATCAATTCCGGGAATTTTACAGTCAAAAATAAAAGAAACCTTAAAGTATGTTGAAGAGTACACTAAATCCGAAATTAAGTTTGATATAATAAATATTAATACTAAATATTAAATAATATCCGGATTTCAATAGTAAATATATTTTTTTATGATGAATTCTACCTGCATTAAGAGTTCTTAAGCAAGTAAACAAATAAAGGAATAAGTTGAAGGATTATGTTCTTAAGTTTCTTAGGTACACCAACAGTCCCAAAAATATTAATAATATAAAAGAATTAGCCTGTTTTAATGTTTTAACTAAATTATTTGTCATGTTAGCACGACAAATCTCTAATCTTTAACCAAGTAAAAAATATATGCTTATATTTCCACTTAGGGTATTAAAAACCCTTATCCCTTAGTCACTCCAGTTTTCTTGCGTTTAACACATATATATTTTTGGCAGTTTTATTGAGCTAAAGTACTTTGTGATATATGGACAGGCTGGAGGGGAGGTGGACGTGGGCGGCGCACTAAAGTTCAAATGGGGCAGCAACAATCTCATCAACTTCCCGCTTATGCACTTTTCCGATTCCGGTGGCGGGTGTGGGCGCCTCGCAACGGCCGCAGTAGTGGAGCTGTTTTGGGGGAAAAGCGGAAAATCAGAATGGCGGAAAAGCGGTCGGGTGGTAAGTGTGGAAAGTGTCTAGAGCTCTTTCTGCGGCAGACTTTTTACCTGTTGGCCAATTAAATTTTCAAAACGTGGCCGCACAAAAGTCCAGGCGCCCATATTGCGATGCTCTTCTTGGCTCCAAACGAAAGCTGCACAGTAAAAATAGAAATAAAATGAAATTAACAATAACACAAAATATGAAGAATTTTTTTTACATAAAAAAAGAAACGCACTTAAATATATTGTGTACGAAGTGTTATAATAGTTTTGACCTTGGCATAGTATTATTTTCCGTGTAAAAGGTAACGATGGAGTAAAACTATACTGGCCAACTTTGTGGGCAAAGTTTACGACATGAACTCACATTGCACGTTGCCGTACTGGGCCAACTGAGCCTTCAGCTCCTCGAGGGGGAATGGACAGAGGGATTCCAGGCGCAGGATGGCAGTATCATAGGCCTGCCGCTTCTCGCGCTCCTCGGCCAGATTGTAGTAGTGCTTGCCGCTGCACAGGATGACCTTTTTCACCTGCTCCGCCTTCACGTTGGTATCGGCTATTGCAGGAAAGTGGTAGTAAGTTTATTAGGAAAACAAAATATAGTGCACTTAAATAAGAGCGAGGTAGGAGCTTTAAGTTTAACATTTAATTTCATGGCTTTTTAAAGGTCTAATTTGGAGAGTCCGCAAGGTATAACCAAAGCAATATAAAGAAAGTTTTTAGTGAACTTACATCGCTTTTAAAGGCTGAAAGTGTCATCCCTCTCTTAACTTATCTTCCTTTTTTATTTTCACATAATTTATAAAGTCAGTTTAACAGCCACACTTCTCTGACAAGTGTTCAAGGATACGGCACGTGTCTGAAAAACTGACAGCCCAAAGTAGGTAGTAATTTGACTATCTCAGTACTTTTGAGAATAAACCAAGGATATAATTAAACAGTGCGAACTTTGTTGTAGGTGAATCACACTTTTATATAGGCCACAAAATAACTTAAATAGACGTTGTCACTTCCAAATGCTATACTCATTTCCTGTATGGACCAACACCATAAATATAATATTTTACTCACCCAACACATTGTGGAAGAGTGTGCCCGGTTGAAAGTCTTCGTGTGTGGATGTCGCAGCCGGGAGACGGAGGAGCGTCTTCGGGGCCACCACTACTAGCGGCTTCCGGAAGTTTCTTGCGAGTTGCCGACGCAGGACGTGGTAGTACTGGGCGGGGGTTGTGGGGTTAACGATGTGCACGTTGACGGAGTCGCCATCTGGCGCTGTCTCCTTGGAGTCGCACAGTTGCAGGAAGCGCTCGATGCGACAGGAACTGTGCTCCGAGGCAGCACCATCGTATCCATGGGGAAGCAGCATCACCAGGGCATTGGACTCCATCCATTTGGCTAAGAGAAATATGGTCTTAATTAAAAGGGGAATGAAGGAATGTATCTTGATGTACATGTCAAGTAAGCAGAAATCTCTCAATATTAGATATTTTGAATATAATTATAATTTCCAGGGAACTTTGAATACCTATTTCCATATTTATTAATTACTCACTCTCTCCCGATACAATAAACGTATCGATAATGATCTGTGCTCCATTGGCAAAGTCCCCAAACTGCGCCTCCCAGATGATCAGATTATTGGGATTATCAATAGCCATGCCGTATTCGAAGCCCAGCACCGCCTCCTCCGATAGAATACTGTGAGCCAGTTCCAGTTTGCCACCATGTCCACCTTCCATGCTGTTCAGTGGGACAAACATCTCGTTGGTCTGCTGATCCACCAGCATAGCATGCCGATGGGAGAAGGTTCCTCTGCCCACATCCTCACCACTGATGCGGACATTGTGTCCCTGATACATCAGACTCCCAATTGCCAAGGCTTCGGCCGTAGCCCAATCGATCTTGGCTCCGTTTTCCAGCTTCTTCAAGCGAGCTGTGACATGGGTTTTCAGGAGGTGAGGATGGATGTTCTTCAGGGAATTTGAGTTACCTTAATTATTTAATTGATAATCAAAATAATTACTTACAAAGTCCTCAGGGAAGGCCACACTTTGCTGTCCGATATAATGGAGCAAGGAGTAGTCCAGACCAGTATCCCAGTAGGTCAGTTCTTTGGACGGGGCCAACTGAAGATCCTTCCACTGTTTCTCAAAATACGAAGGTGGCGGCTGATAGGTGGGAGCCAAAGCCAACTCCTCACCCAGATATTTCATGTAGTTATCCCTCATTTGCTTGGCCTGCGACTCAGAGAGAACCTGCTTCTCGGCCAACTGCTTGGCATACAAATCCGGTACCGATTCCCTCTGATGAACGATCTTGTAGACCAGTGGATTCGTGAAGGTGGGATCGTCCAGCTCGTTGTGACCCCAGCGCCGGAAGCAGTTGAGATCAATAAAGATGTCCTTGCGGAACTCCCTCTGGTAACGGAAGGCGAGGTTCGTGATGCGGGCCAAGGCCTCGGGATCATCTCCATTCACATGGAATACCGGCGCTTGGATGGATTTGGCCAGGTCGGAGGTGTAGGATGTGGATCGTCCACGATCTCCGGGGGTGGTGAATCCCACCTGATTGTTGACTATCAAGTGAAGGCTGCCGCCCACCTCAAAGTGCGGCACATAGGCCATGTTCAGGCACTCCTGGTTAATTCCCTGCCCGGCGAAGGCCGCATCTCCATGCAGGATTACGTTGAGTACATGTTGGCCAAAGGGCTGGCTGTCGCTATCTCCGAAAGCTCCCTCACCCCGCGTCTGCTGCTTGGAACGCGTTTTGCCCATGGCCACGGGATTGGCAGCCTGTGAGAGAAAACGGGGGACAAAGGATCCGGAAGATAAAATCGGGAATCAAATTTCAAAGTTTGGCGTGTGTCGGCTTACCTCCAGATGCGAGGGATTGCGCACCATGCTGAAGTTCAGGCTCTTGCCCAGCACCTGCAGCTGCTCGGAAACATCTGTGTGCGATTCGGTTTAGGTTTGATTAAATTAAGCATACGCCATGTGTGCTTAGGCTAGCAAACATACTTTCATTCTGAATTATTGCCACCCACAAGGAGAGGGCTTCGAAAGTTTGCACGACTGAGAATTATCCTTTAATTACGTTTTATTGCACATTTAATTTACTTTAAAATTACCCAAAAAAGGGTTGTTACATTTTAAATAAAAGCAATTATCAAAAATGTAAAATTAATAGTAACACAAGTTTGGCACAATTTTTGTACAAAAAAGAGGAAAAAATAAAACTATTCATTCGTAGATAATGTTATTATAGCTGGCACAAACTATAAAATATGTTCAGGACACATGTAGCAAGGGACACAAGATAATGATCCTTTCCTGTGGGTACCCTATAAAGCTCACAAAAGAAAAAAAACACCCACGAAATTTGCCGGAAAAGTTTCACTTACGGAAATGACTTATGACGTCGGACATGGCCTCGATGTCTTCGGGAAACTCGGATGCGCCACTGAGTTTGCGGAAAACTTTCGCCGGCCGCATGTTGAGCAGGGCGGCTTGCAGCGGGGTGCGTCCTCGATGGGGCATCGCCAGGACCACGTGCTCGATGTTCGCTGTCATTCCGTTGGACGATTTCGTTGTTGTTGTCGTTGTCGCCGTTATTACAATGGATGTTTTAGTTGTTTTTGTTGTTTTAATCAGGATTGCATGGGAGGGAAGAAAGTTTTAGGGGGGAAAAGCAGATTAGGGTTAAGTAAGCGCGCCGTGATATGTGAGAGCTTCTGAAGAGGCACCGGTTCAGGTGTGACAACGTGAAACGATGGTCGTTTCACGCTGATCCCTGAGGCGGAATTCAGGCAAAGCACTGTCATCTCCATCACACAAACATAAGATACAGTTTGGTGGCTTGAAATGGGTCCGCGATTTTGGGACATGCTAATCGTGTCGAAGGAGTAACAATCAGGCACGGATTTGAATTAATTATTTAAGCGTTACACTAAAGAAAATGTAAGCAGGAACTACTTAAGCTCAAAACAACGGTTAGGCAATAACTGCTTTAAAAAAATGTAATCAACATATTAAATTAAATTCGAAATTACTTTACACCTTTCTAGATGTATTTTGCCATCTTTGTGATTATTCTAAATATATTTTGCATTACCCAGAAGATATCTAAACACCTAAAGTCGACCTGCATGTTAATTAAAATTTTCCGAATTGTTATGGGAAAGTGAAAGAAATGGGGATGAAATATTTTTAAGTCCTCACCTTGGACGCTGTCGCGTAGCAACTGCCAGAAGAAGGCCAGCATGGACTCGGCGCCCTCGCCCCCGTACCGCTTGACAGTGGGAAACTTGAGGGCCATGAAATTGTCCCAGGTCTGCGACTTAATTAACAGCTCGGCGATTTCGCAGCGCTCGGAGTTCTGCAGCTGCTGCTGGTCCAGCGTCTCAAAGTTCCTGGCCAGCCACTCGCGCTCCTCGATGTCCTGCGAAAATAAGGCAGCGGGATCAACAAGGTATAATGTTTATGGGAGCGGGAGACACTTGGAGAAAATTGTTCATACAATTATAAATTATAACAACATCACAAAATTAACGAGGATACAGAGAGCAGCGTGTGCTGGCGTGACGGGAGCTATGCGATCATGCCCCGCAGCAGCACTGAATGCTATCCTGGACATAATGCCGATAGAACTGTTCGTAAAGGACATGGCCGCACAGAGCGCAGTAAGACTGAAAGCAAGTAACTGCTGGAGGGAATACGGCGCAGGCCACGGCAAGATACTGGAAGGAATCAAGCTAGAAGCAAACGCACTAATGGACTACATGACTACGGAGATGAACTTCGGAAATGCCTACACGACAACATTCCCAACAAGGGAAGATTGGAGAAGGGAGAGAGTAACCGGGGCAGAGGAGGTATCCCTCTACACCGATGGCTCTAAAATGAGCTGCGGCGTAGGGGCTGGGATCTTCGCTGAGCAATGGGGG
>VNJT01017113.1:0-14122 GCA_008042655.1 Drosophila burlai | reverse complement strand
CTCCTCCTCCTCCTCCTGCGCTCGGCGGTATCTTATCGTAATCACGGCTACCATGTTGACTTACTTTGATTACACTTTTCAGCAATTGACAATTTTAATTGGGAGCCTCGAAAGGTTCATCCTTATCGATCCCCCCACCCGACATGATTCACGTGGATGTGGCTGTGCACAGTCATGGGCAGATATTTATTAACTCCAAGGCACCATAAATAATTAATGTGGGTTAATCGCAAAGATGTTTAGGGTTATTTTTGTAGGAAAAATGTGAGTGAAGGCAATGGAAAAATATGCAATTATTATTATTAATTTAATTTTTAAAGCAGGTTCCAATTCCGATAGAAATTTACTACAGTTTGTAATACATCTCCGTCGCTTTCTGATGCATTTTGTGTGTCTGATGCATGCAATCCATAAATTAAACAATTAACTGTTTAATAATTAAGTTATTTACTTGAAAACTTCAGAAAGGTTAATAAATCTCTTAATTAAAATATTCATAACTTGGGTTAAAAAAAAAGATATAAGGGAATGGCATTTTTTTTTTATAAATGGTTTTAATATGATCTTAAGTTACTGCTAAAATTGATCAATTTTCATTTTCTTATCAGGGGTTACATCTTTAAATTTGTCAAAAATTGGCAACAAAATTAGTTATCGAGTTGTAAATGCAGAAAAGTTTGTCCTCAAAAACCAAGAAAAAAATCCAAACCAAACTGAAATCGGTTGAGTTTAAGCCAAGTTATGATCATAAAACCAATGAAGTTATTAGCAATTTGTAGACCAAAAACCCTTTCAGGGAGAACGAAAGGAAATAAAATCGGTTCTATCAGCTAGATGAGTCGGTTTGTTGTCAAGTGTGGTGCCAAAAATATGTGATATTCCTTTATATTCTCTTTTGAGTCCAGTTGTGGACAATTGTTAATTCAAGAGAGGCAGCATAATTACAATAATAATACATTAAAAATAAATTAAATAAAACAAAACAACATTTTGGGATACCTCCGATAAGGTAAGGTATTCTCTCGCCGGAGAAGAGAGTCTCCAGAAAAAGCCCTCTCATTAATTCCCCCCTTTCAGTTCCCCTTTAATTATCAACGGGAAAACACCGACTGAAAACTCAAACTAAAAACAACTCGTTTTTTTGCGTTCACATTCGTTAGTTAATAACTCTCAGGCACTTTATTGAGATTGTACGTATCTTGAAGTATGATTTAATGTAAGCCTATATTAGCTACATGGATTTATTTAAAAAAATACACTATATTTGTCCTATATAAGTAGTTTGATTGAACTTGCTCCTCTCCCGAACTTTGTGCGCTTGACGACGATTGAACACTTTGATGTACACAAAACTTACAAGATACATAATAGTGAAACGGATATAGATACAGATACAGATACAGATACATATACATAAATTCGTGGCGATAAACAAGCTAGCTTATAAATGTATATTCCGTAAGTACAAGGCAACAGGTAATTCGTTAGCTTTAAGTACACATTCTGCAATGTACATAATACTTTCAGTTCTTATGCTCTACTTCGAGGCTTGAGCAAATATACATAGTTACTGGCTCTTCTCCTCCAGCGCCAGAGTAATGTTCAGATCCTGGGCGGCAGTGTCGTCGTCGTCGTCGTCATCTCCCAGCAGCTGCTTGCTGTAACTCTGCTCGGCCGCCTGTTGCAGGGCAAAGGCAGTGGCCGCTCCCGTATTGTCCACCAGTTGGCGCAGGTAACCGCCGGATCGCTGCAGCAGCTCGTAAGGATGCCCCAGCTCGCGGGCCTCCCCTGCATCCATCACCAGCACCCGATCGCTGTCCATCACAGTGTGCAAGCGATGGGCTATGGTTAGGACGGTGCAGTGCCCGAACTTGGAGCGGATCGTCTGCTGAATAAGCTTGTCGGTTCTGAAAGAGAGAGAGAGATGGGTTCATAGTTAGTAAAAAATAAGTTTGCACTTATATTTGTGATCAAACTTACTCAGGATCTACGTTGGCCGTGGCCTCGTCCATGATCAGGATCTTGTTGTGTCTCAGGATGGCTCTCGCCAGGCAGACAAGCTGCCTCTGGCCCACGCTAAAGTTCGAGCCGCCGTCGTACATGCGACAGTTGAGGCCACCGATGAGCGTGGACACGTAAGAGCGCAGCTCCACATCGCCCAACGCCTTCCACATCTCCTCGTCCGTACGCTCGTCCAACGGATCCAGATTGTAACGCAGTGTGCCCGAAAATAGAACCGGATCTTGGGGTATTATGGAGATCTGACTGCGCAGATCGTGCAGACCCAAGTGCTCAATGTCCACATCGTCGATCCGGATCATGCCCTCGTTGCAGGCCAAACGAAAGATGGACTGGATGATGGACGATTTGCCGGCGCCAGTGCGGCCCACAATGCCAATCTTCTCGCGCGACTCAATGGTGAAGTTGAGGTCCCTCAACACCGGCGCCTCCTTGGGCGAGTAGCGCAGCTTAAAGTTGATAAACTCGATGCGTCCCTTGCTTGGCCACTCGGTCTTTGGCTTAAACTTCTCTGGCGTCTCCAGCGGGGCCTCCGATGGTTGCTCCATATACTCCAGCACACGCTCAACGCTCGTCATTTGATTTTCCAGCTCGGCCGTCTGCCGCATGCCCCACTGGCACATGCCAGTCATCGTGGTGGAGTGCAGGATAGCCAGACCCACGTCGCCGCTGTCGAACTCATCTTTGAGCAGCAGGAAACTGAAGGTGACCGCCGCCATATAAGCAATACACAGCAGATCCGACCACAGGGCAAAGGCACGCGTGCAGGAAAGGAAGAGGAACCAGGCAGAGGTATTGGAATTCTGATACTCGTGGAACTCCAGCTCCAAGGCGCTTTGAGCCTGCAAAGCACGAATGGTGGTGAGACCCTGGAAGGTCTGGTTCGTCAGCGAGAAGACGGGACTGCGAGCTGGAAAGGATTATAAGGATTATAATAACGATTTTGTTAGATTTGATAGATTTTTCGACTCACATATGGACTCAATTCGCTTGACACTCCGACTGGTGTTCACGTACAGGTATCGTATCAAACCCAATACGGTGCCAATTATGGCAGCGGGCACCAGCAGCCAGTAGTTGGCAATGGCTACTATGATAACCACTCCGGAGACATCGATGATGAAGGCCATGCAATCCAGCAGCGTGTGCGGCAGATCCGTATCCACAGTCCTTATATCCTTGGAGAAGCGATTCAGTATCCGGCCGGAGGAGTTCGTATTGAAGAAGTACATGCTGGCCCGGGTGATGCCCCTGAAAAGGCGATCGTGCAAATGCAGCGAAATGCGCAGGCACATCTTGAAGAAGCCAAAGGTACGGACGAGGTACACGATCAGCGTGGCGCCCAAAATGGTGGCATAGATGAGGACCAATTCCTGCCTTATGCCAGCTTCGATCTTGTCGGCAATCAGGGGCGTTATCGATGCATCTGTAGCTGTGGCATTCAAGGCCAGCGTATCATTGGTGGGGGGCATAGGATCACTTTCACTCAGCAAGGCGGCAGTGCCATTAACTGCGATCTTCTCCTCCCATATGACCCAACGCGATAGGAAGTAATCCACGCCGGTGAGCATGACACGGGCACAGATAAACAGCAGGACAATGAGGCCCAGCAAGAAGGTGCTGTCCAGAGCCTTGATGTACGAGGCATAGACATGCATTTTGATGGAGCCCACCGACTGTTGCTCCTGGTTCAGCTCCTCCACTTCCTCGCCGGGCTGCAGCAACTGCTGATGATGGTGCTCCATGCTTTTCTCCGAGTCGCTGCGCGATATCTGACTCTTCAGGCTGTGCGTATCGCCGATGCCGCTCTCGTCGTGCAGCGTCTGCTCGAGGAACTGGAACTGTCGCGATCGCTGCAGCTCCTGGTAGCTGCCCTGGGCCAGAATCTTGCCGTTGCCCATCAGCAGCAGGTGCTCCACATCGAACAGGTACTGCACCTGATGGGTGACCAGAATGCGAATTTTGTTGGCCAAAAAGTCGCGTATGCAACGGTCAAAGATGTGCTTGCCCACATGCGTGTCCACGGCGGAGAGCGGGTCGTCCAGTAGGTAGATATCCGCCTTACGGTAGACAGCTCTTGCCAGGCTGACCCTGGCCTTTTGCCCGCCACTCAGGCTCACTCCACGCTCGCCGACCACTGTCAAGTCTCCGCGGGGCAGAAGCTCCATATCACGCTCCAGACCGCAAGCCTTCACCACCTTCTTGTAGCGCCGCTCGTTGTAATCCTCCACGAAGACGATATTATCGCGAATGGTGCCCTCAAACACCCAGGGCTCCTGGGAGGCATACGATACCTTGCCGTGGACCATGGCCTCGCCCTTATCAATGCCCACCTCGCCGAGCAGAACGTTCAGGAAGCTGGACTTGCCCGCACCCACGGGTCCAACGACAGCGGTTAGTGTTTGATCCGGAATGTCCGTGCTAAAGTCCTCAATGGCACAGTTAGCGTGACCGTCGCACGTGTCCCACGAAGCCGAGACATTCTTGAGCACCACGCACTTCCTGGTCGCCTCTGGGTCGTAGTCCCGCAGACGATTGTGCTGGGGGGGCTTGCCGTTGGACAGCAGGGAACCGTTTAGCTCGACGTTCTTTTGTTTGTCCTCCTTGGTGACCTTGCGCTTGTTCTTTGCCATCTGCTGATTGGCCTCCAGGTTGATGGGAACCTCCGCCCTGTCTCCGTCCAGCAGGAACTCCTTGCAGCGCTTGGCGGACACCAAGGCCTCGGCGATGAAGGTAATGGACATGGGCCAGAAGGTCACCATCGAGTCGTTGAGCATGTTAAAGTAGGACGACACTGTGTACACCTTTTGGGCGGTAAGGGGGTCGCCTAGGTAAACGTAGGAGCACAGCGCCAGAAATACGGACAGTGGGGATATCATGGAGGTGCAACCGAGGGCCGCATGAATGTAGGCAGTGCCCCGGATAGCCTTTACCTCCTTTAGGCGCACCTCGGCTATGACGCGTGCGAAGCTACGCTCCCACGCATACATCTTGATCACCTGGATGCCCTGGATAATCTCGTTCATCAGCTTCACTCGGAGATCCGTCCGCTCCGCCGTCATCTGGCGATAGTACGCCGCCTTCTTGGCGGCCCACGCCTGCAGTGGTATAAAGCTGAGCATGAAGGAGACTCCGATCACAGAGGATATGCCGATTTGCCGGTACATGAGGAATCCAATGATCAGTGACTCCATCGGACCCTTCCACGTGTCGTGGAGGAAGCAAAGCGCCACATCGAAGCGACCGAGATCGTTGGACAGGATATTGATGGCCCGGCCGCGCAGCCCGTCGTTGCTGCTGCTCTTGGAGACCTGCAGGACCTTGCGGTAGATGAGACCGGACAGGGCCAGGCGCAGCTTGGTGCCCACTTGGAAGATGTAGAAGATGAATGGATGGAAGGTCAGCACCGGCACCAGCATGCATATCACAATTCCGATGGCGTACAGATACGCCGTCTGTTCACTAATCTCTGTTTGATTTGCGGCAAAGTATCCGACGAGGTTACCCAGGAACAGGGGCATGCAGGATCTGCAGGGAACAGGAACAGGAACAGGAATGGGATTAGCAACTAATCTCTGACCAGAAACAATATCTCTACCTACTTGCAAACCGTCTCGGCCAGGGAGAAAGCCAATCCCATCGGCACGAATATCTTGCCATATGCCCGCATTATCATCCTCACCACGCTGGGATCATCTCGTTTCAGTTCATCGTCCCACAGCTCGGCGAACTTGTTCGTCACCCGTTCACTGTCCAGGGTTTTCCTGTGCTGGTACAGCTCCTCGTCCGTCAAGGGACCCTTAAGACCGCGCTTAAACAGATCTCGCATCCACCTGAAAATGGGTTTTAATTAGTAAGTTATAAAATGTCTTTGGAAAACAAAGATGAATTAAAATAATGAATTAATATAATGCGTTATTCCTACAATTCAGAAATGCTTCTATATAGAAAACTGGAAACAATTGGATTATAAAGAAAAATCGTGTGCCTTTTTCATGAAAGATCTGCTTTGGCAAGCTCTTTGTGAGATTTTCTGGCATAAAGTAGAGAGTATATTTTAATTAATCGAAAAAAAATATATAATAATTATTTAACTATATATTTTTTAGTGCTCTTGAGCAGTAGCTCTGTAATCTTACAAGTTTATAATGACTCTATAATTGCTCCTTGGAATCCCTTTAATTGTCCCGATAGCGCAGGGCAGACAAGGTGAGATCTTCTGGTTGCTAAGACCCCAAAATCTTGTGTGACTTTCTGGGGCTTAATTGGGTTTTAATTAAATAAAGTCGTTGTAATAAGATAACCAACCAGTACTGTGTGCTTTTTATTGCCATAGGAAAGTCCTCTGATAAAATGGAGACAAAGAATTGCGCGCACATAAGTAATATTCTTGGGAATTTCGTCAGACTCACGATCTGCGAAAATTAAAACCCAGACACACTGTGTTTGATTACAAACACTTGTAGTTGGCGAGACATACACAGTATAAACTTGTTTACGGAGGATTTATTTGTATTATTTATTATACAAACAATGTAAGCTTTCATTATTATGGACCTTATGCATTTTATGTTACTTAAACTTCAAAGATAATAAATCTTCGTTATCTGTAAAGGCGAGTCTTGCCCTGATATTTTTTCTATACGGAAAAGTCGATAAGCCACTTGTTAGCCATATATTTAATATTTTCTTTGTATCATATAAATTGTTGTTTTATTTTTAAGATTAATACGACAAAGGATAATAAAATGCAATATCAAAGTTAGAAAAGAAGGCAAAATTTATCTGTTTAAATAGTTTTTATTAGTTTTTAAAAGACTAAAACTGATTTAATAATGGATGAGACCTTTGGCTCAGCTCTTCTTGTTGTGTTCACTCGATTCTTTTAATTAATAATTCGTTATGTGACAGTTGCTGTTGATATTGTTTATAATTTATCCTATTGTTCGTACTGTAAACTTGTGAGAATACCCATAACAAAGACTTGATTTCTTTGGAATAAATCTGTCATGTGACAGTCCCCACTGTGGGATCCTCAAGTCTTTGTTAATGAAATGCTCTTCAGGCCAATTGTGTGGGGCTCACAACTGAACTGTCTGCCGATAGGGGGGGACGGAGGGATTCCAATTCCAATCTTTGTAGTAATTGTGACATTGTAGTAAAGCGCAAACGGAACGCCAATTCAAATGCTGGGTGTTATCGCCCATAAAGCTGAGTTAGACTATGACCGCTCTCCTATGTATATGTTTGATTGGAATAAATCCAGCGATGTGCGTAACCTTGTTGCTATAGGCATTGACATCTAATAAAGGCGGCATCCAATTTAATGGGATGTTCGCTCCATTTCTCATTAGAATGGCGCACTCTTATCTGGCCGCAGCTATCGGCCGGACAAGCTAATACGAATCAACTAATTATAGTCGAGCAACCCTGATAAAGAGGCCCAAAAACTGATACTACTTGCTCGCTCAATATGGCCTGAACACGTGCTGCAAAACTATATAATTTACCGTAAATAATGGGGCTCATGACTAACGCAAATAGGAGGGTTCGTGCACTAGGCGTGGAATGGGGTTTCGGGGGACACTCACCAGAAGCTCCATTGTGAGAAGAAGTTTGCCTCGGTGTAGGGATTCTTGGGACGGACGACCTTCCTTCTGGTGCGGTTCATGACTGCTGTGTGTGTTTTTTTTTTTGAGATCTGGGTCCGGGATTCACCGTTACTCGCACGCGGGCGAGGGGCACTGCACTCTCTCTCTCTCTCTTCCCTCCTTCCTCTGCTTCGTGAAAATCAATGAAGCAAACACAGCCGGCAACAACAAATCACTGCGATGCTTCTATGTATTTGTTGTGTAGGTCGAGGTCAGGTGCTGCACCGTTACTTGCAGTTTACCGTTTCTGGCGAGAAACTACACAAAGAACTGGCTGCGAATATTTCTGGTTTTGTTGGGTTTCTGGTTGTAAGTTTTATTTTATTATTAATTAACATTCGTGGTCTGGCGCAGCCAGACTACTAATTTGGTTGTCAACACACTAATATTACACTACTAATATTTACGCCGAATACTTTTTAATGCGGCAGCGGAGAGACCCGCTCGTAGTAACAAAATGAGTCGAGAGAGAGCATTCGCTCTGCATTTATACCGTGTGCTGCGTTCAGGGTTGCCACCCCGTCGCAGTTTCATTGTTTATAACTGTGATTTCGGTCGCGGCACGACAACATTTGTTTTTCAAATCCCGCCTGATAAAACTCAACGTTGGCCAAGGTGTTAAAATTGTGTCACAAACGTAAGGTACTGGTCACTCACTAGTTGAATGTTTGTTTTATGTGTCATTGGCGCCTACTAAACACTATGGCAACAAGCATGGGCGCGACCGAGGGGGCTCGGTTACTCTGATGTTTGGCCAACATTTTTAAAGGAACATAAATTTGTCTTCAGAAATATAATAGATTTTACTCATATTCTACTATTTTAATTTACTGCCACTAGTGAGTCTTAGACTTGATCTCAAAACTTTCATAAATCCTTTTACTTATTTTAAAGTTTCTTGTTTATCTTTTTAAGTTTTTTTTTTTAATATGTTAAATCTATTTAAAAGATAGATCATCTTTATTTGAATTAATAATAGTTAATAGTTATTTTTTCTCATAAAACCTAAATCTTATTTTTTACAAAAAGCTACAAAAGCTTTTAAACTTCTCAAAAATAAATTCGACTTCTACAAACTTTTATAAACTTTATAAAAAACCCCTTCTCTTTGCAAAAACAATGCATTTTGAACGTCATAACAAGACTTCTATAAGGTTTACCTTATTTTTGGGGCTACAGCTCCCCTTTAAACCCCCTAGACGCGCCCATGATTCTCTCAAAAGAGAGAGAAGAGACAGAGAGACCAAGATAATACCAATCAAGAACCCAGCAATTGCCGAGCGTTGTGAAATCGTTTATTTATGTTTGGAGCAAACTTACAGCATATGGCGAAACAATCTCGCTTGATCGAAAGCTCTTCTCCGCCAAGATAAGTGTGAAAGTTTGGCGCACGCGACAGTGGCGGCGTCGCAGGGTAATCCCAAGATCGGGGGATCCATAAAGCAAAGTACGCACAGCTTGTTTACATCATAAACGATGAACATTTTTATTTGTGTTATAATTAGTGTTGGGGGTTAGCGTTGTGGGTTCTCTTGAAAAGTATGCAAGGGGTTGAAAAATCGAACAGTGTTTTCTTTTACTTAGATGATGACGAAAAGCATGCCCATTTAGTCCTCGATGTACTCGAAGGGCTCTGGCGGCTCCGGCTCCTTCTCCTCGTCATTCATCGGGCCGAAGGCGGCCACTGGTTCCACGAGCTCCTGGTCCTCGGCCTTGCCGGTGTGCTGGAACACTATGATGCCGCCAATGGTTACCTCTTTAAGGGGCTCATACGACTGGCCATCGATAACGCTGAGGACCTTCAGCTGCTGACGGAGAACGCGGGCGGGATTCTGCAGGATCTCGGAGGTGGGCTCTGGCTCCTTTTTCTCCTTCTTGTCCTTCTCTTTCTCCTTCTCCTTTTCCTTGTCGCTTGTCGCTGTCGCCTCCTTGTCCTCGTCCTTTTTCTTCTCCTTTTCCTTTTCTTCCTTTTTCTTGGGCTTCTCCTCTGTCGCCGGCTTGTCGTCGGCCTTGGCCTCATCCTCTTTCTTTGCCGCCGAAGTTTGACCCTCCTTGCTATCCTCGTCCACATCCATCTTCTCGTCCTCCTTCTTGTCGGCATTCTCGCGTCTCTTCTGACGGGCGGCAATGGAGAGAACGGCGGTGGCCACCTTCTCTCGCTCCTCGCTTTTCTTCTCCTCCAGCGGAGCGGGATAGGCGTACAGCGAGGGCTTGGCCGCCGACTTGTACTCCATTTTGGGCATCTTCAGATCTGAGTTTAGGCCAATAACGCAGGTGGGCGTGAAGGCCAGCGACAGGGTGTGGGCCAGGGGGAACCAGTACCAATACTGGGTGAAGGCCAACATACCGACCACGGCTTGAAGATTGGTGTGTCCTGTCCGGGACTGCAGTGACAGGGTGGCATTCCGGCCGCCAGCATCGATGATGCCTGAAAAGTTATTTATAAAGAGGGTTTAATTAAGGTTTAATTTTGTAGGGGTGCAAATGGGGTTTCCCATGATTATGTTGGATATATTTCCATGAAATAATAATGAATCATTTATAAATTCTAAGGAAAACGGTTTGAAAACAAAAACAATTGGCAAGAATTTGTCAGTCAAAAGTAATCTAATCATTGCATTTACGGATAAACATAGACATTTTGAGAAAAAGAAAACCATGTGTGACAATGTCCTAGGATTCCTTATTCTTCCTTATTTTATCACAAAACGTGTTACTTTTAGTCAAGCATTTAATTCTAGTTTTATCAGTGATTAGTTGATTTCTTGTAGAACAAATTAATGAATGAAATGTTATCAGTGTGGCGATCACCATAGAGATAACAATCCACAATAAAGGGGCGATAATACCTGGCTTATTTTCTTCCATAAGTGAGCTTTGGGTTTGCTCTCTCAACGGGCATTCATAAATTATTTATTTATTTTGTATTATCTTTGTTACCAATTATATCACAGAATAAATATGGATCCCAACTTTAATTATGAATTAAATATTAAATAACTTTACGGATATTTTCCGCTATATTTACGTTAAATACGATATTTTCAAATATTTTAAATTTCGATATATAGTTTTTATCAAATTTAATAACCCACAAAAGATCACTTACCCTGAGCGAGAATAGCGCCATACTTGGCCATAACGTCCTCGTGCTTGTTGCTGATAACCTCGGCGTACAGTTGGCGGAAGAAGGTGGTCTTGGGACAACTCTGGTCTGTGTGCTGGATCAAGATCATGGCCGAGGCGATCAGAGCGCCCTGCCGCACAAAGTTGACCGGATCGAACTTGACCATTGGCTCCAGGAGAGCAATGGCCTCGCGCAATCCTGTGCCGGCACAAGCAATGCCCAATGCCATGGCGGCGCCATAACGAACATGTGGATTGTAGGACTCGGCCAGCAGACTCACCACCGAAGGACACTGCTCCGGGGTGCGGAACAAGATAAAACCAATGGCGGTGACGGCAGCGCGACGCACATCATCATTCACATCGGAGACGGCCACGTGGAGCAGCTTACGAATGGCCTTATTGCTACCAGTTCCATTGTACGCCATGGCAATGGTGTACATGCCCGAGCGACGCAGGACAGGATCCTTGTCGGTCGACAGACTGGTCACCAGCGGGTCAGCCTCCTCGAGTCGCGAAAACATGGTCAGGGAGATGCCAACGGCCAGGCCGCGCAGAATCTTCTCGTGTTGCGTCTCCTGCGCATACGACACCATATCCTCGATGGCCTGGGCGTTCTTGGAGCCCAACATCACCATTCCCATGGCAATGCCAGCGGCCTCACCTGTAACGGCATCGTCCTGGTAGAGATTGAACTTGAGCTGCTCGTACAGGTCCTGCCGATGAGTGCCCATGCCGGCGAGACCCAGTCCCAGACAGCCGCCATGACGCACATTCTCGTTCTGGGCATCCTTCAGCTGCTGCAGCAGATAATCGATGATATTTGCTCCGTGATTCGCATGGATCAGGCCCAGGGCGTAGAGAGCACCACCCTCGGAGTAGCCCGAGCTAGGGCCGGCCTCTTTGGGCAGGTAGCTCTGCATCAGTGCCAGCGAGTCCTTTTCGTGGCCTCGATGGATGACGCCCAGCGAGGCGGTGGCCGTCAGCTTTGCCCAATTCGTCGCCCTGGCCAGCCAGTCGAGATTGTCGCGCAGGAACTGGTCGGAGGTGGTTCCGCTGTGCATGAAGGCGTTGGCAATCACCGTCGCCGTGTGGCAGATGGACACTCGGACGGCCTCCTTGGTGCCGCGGAGCACCTGCAAATCGGCGTGGTTGCTGCGGATGAGGAACTGCAGCTGCAAGTCGATAGACACCTCGCCGGAAAGGATGGAGATGAGTTTCTCTATGTTCTTCTGATGCAGCTTCTCCACCTCGTTAAGGGAGTCGATGGTGCGCTCAACCTTAACGTCAGCTGTGGGAATATAATGGATGGTACAAGAAACCAAAAGATTGGGAGGTCGTTCACACACAGCTTACCTTCTTTCTCCTCTGTAATATCTTCCTCCGCCTTGGCCTTGTCCTCTTCCGACTTGCCACCGTTTTCGGTACTGGTGCCCTGCGGCTTAAACGTGCTGGGCAGGGCGGTGGGAATGGGGGCGGTGTCCTTGAGGGCCTGCAGCACATTGCCGAGGAACTCTTGCGTGGCAGACTCGTATAGATCGAAGGCGATCTGGTAGGCCATCAGATTATTCGTCTCCACGGAGGAGCGGGTTAGAGTGTCCAGCATCTCGGCCACGGCCAGTGGATCCTCCAGGAATATCAGGCACTGGCACATGTTGACGTAGTCGGGCACGCCCAGGTCGCGGTACAGACCGACCAGGCAGCGCAGCACCTGGTTGCGGAAGCCCCGGTTCTGTATAAGCGACATGGTCACGTTGTAAGCGTAGGCCAGCATGCCACGCACGTCGTCAGACTTCATGATGGCCACCTCGAAGATGTCCATGCGGCGCGTCTCCAGCGCAATGCCCAAGGCCTGACGGAACTGGTTGTCGTCTAAACACCGCTGAATCATGCGGTTCACAATGCCCTCCAGTCGCTCGTCCACAATGGTGGCCTCCTTCGGATTTTCAATGAACTCAACGCGCTGCGCGATGTAGAAATCGATGCACTTCGCAATGATCGTCTCCGTGTACTCATTCCGCGCGTTCACATCGAACAGATCGCCAGCACCCAGGGCATAGGTTAAGGCGTCCTCGAAGGAGCCGAGGTGATAGAACACCTTGGAGGCCACCATGCCAGCCAGTTTGTTCTCCGGGAAGCTGCGGTCCTCGTGCAGCATCTCGATCTTCTCAATGGACTCGGAAATCTCGGGCCAGAACTCGTCCACAATATTATCCAGCTTCTTCAGCGCGAATACCTTCAAGTCCGGCATCGGCTCATCGAGTAGGGAAATTATCCCCGCGGCGGACGTAAGACTCATTTTCAGCTGCGTTGTTTCCACTCACAGGTATGTTCTACAAATGTGTAATTGACATATGTTTAGCTGGGACTCCGATTCGGGTTGTCTATAAGGTAGGCAGGTGAATTTAATGCGTACTAACCAACAATTGTTCACCGTTTCAATTTTCAATTTTTTCTTTATGCCGAAAAATGCTAAATCACTCGAATAAGCAGACAGTGTGACCATTTGAGCCCGATGAAGAGAGGTGTTGGAAAAATAAATGTAGAAATAATAGAGTATTTCTACTGGCGTGACCTGGCCACACTGGCCTGGCTTGCAGGAGCTGGCCGATTTGGAATTCCACCCAATTTTACTTACAGATTGGACTTTTCCATAGGAAATTCTACACCATTGTTGTTGTAAGCGTGTAGACTTTTTTATTTTTACATTTACGGCGTTATAAAAATATCGAAAAATATCAAATACAAATATCGCAATGTCGATTAAAAAATATATCGATGTATTGATATTGATATATTATCAACAACAAAAAACGCGCGAACACTCGGGCACAAAACATTTCGGTGAAAACAACATCCTCGCAGCGGAACAGCGTCCTCCAGATCAGCAAACACTTGCAACACGAACTCAGTACAAAGATGCTCTGCGAGGACCAACTTATGTCCGTGGACAACACGCCAATAAAGGGCTCCGCCAGCCTGAATTCCTCGGCGTCTTCCATTTCGATCGATGTAAAGCCCCAGATGCAGAGTTGGGCCCAGGAGGTCCGGGCGGAGTTCGGCCAGAGTGATGAGGTGAGGGACAGATGCAGCCTCTTGGCAGAACTGTTATTTGATGGGTTACTTTGGTCCACAGACATCCAGCTCCCTGAACAGCAGCGCCGCCAGCTGCGGTTCCTTGATCAAAAAGGAGGTGGTCGAGGTGAAACAGGAGCCAGCCGAGGGGACCGCAGACCGTGAGATGGCCTTCGAGTTCATCGACGACGTCAACGAGGAGAAATTCGAGCGATTGGTCAAGGAGGAGAAGCTAAAGACGCCGTACAAGC
>VNJT01017105.1:0-10326 GCA_008042655.1 Drosophila burlai | reverse complement strand
GGCGTTGAGCAAGTGTACCATTAACCCACTGAAACAGTAACGGACACCGCCGCCAACTTTGCCGGGAACTCTGTTTTGGAGGAGCCAAATGCTAGTCGGGGGAGGAGAGGAGCTCGGAGTTCATCAGTGACCCTACGCCCCAAACGCCCGATTATGCAATCTGCGGTTTCTCCAAACCTCTATCTTCAGGTACTAAATTAATATATGTGGTAAAAGTCATCGACTTTCGGAGTTCTTTTTGAGAGAGTTTATCTGACAAAGTTTATATTTTCAACTTAGAAAAATAAATTTAGACTCTCAGAGAAGTCTCATGATACTTTCCATTGAATTGGAACATTTAAAATTAGTTAACATTTTTAGGGATTTTTAAAACTAAACCCAAAAATATTGTTATTCTTTTTTACTACAGAATTTGACTTAATTATGTACGCATTAATGTTTATAATTTTACTACATATTTAATAATCAAACTAAGAATAAACCTATAATTTTACTACATATTTAATAATCAAACTAAGAATAAACCTAAATAATGCTAATTTTAAGAACATGAGTTAATCTTAAATCAAATTCTTAGAGATCTCTTGTTCTTTAAGGCCTAGATTGATTTTTTCCTAGGTCAGTGGTAAATATTCATCACCCGGTCGATTTCATCTAAGATATTTCTTGTAAAATTTCTGACTTCTTGGGTCTTTTGTTTCTTTCTTTATTTTTAGAATGCTCTTTACCATTTAACTGTTGTTCGTTGTTTTGAGTGGGTAAATTTTTATTTGATTTCCTCCGCCACTTTCTTCCCTAGGAAATAGCCAGAGATTTGCATATAAAACTAGAAATCTTTGGCAATTAGCAAAAGAGGCGGCGAAATTTTGTTAGTTATTTATTCTTCTCCCTGTTTTTTCGCTTTTTTTGTTTGCTAATTGCTGGCACCCGAACAAATAAGAAATTCCTTATCAAGCGGCTTCAATCGCTGACAAAGAAGACAACAAATGCTTCTGCCTCGGCAGCTGATGGAGCTTGTTTAATGCTCATTGTTGTTGTTGCTGTTGTTATGTATAACTGCCAAATGGAATTGTTTATTGTTGCCGTTTGGCAAGTGAAAGTTTTCTTCTCTTACACCCTCTCCTTCTGCAGAGATGCCGCATATAAGGGCATGCATACTTGGCATCTCCTCCCCGTGTTTGCCTTTGCTTGCCTTGTTTTGTTTTCTTTTTTAATTAACACAATAAAAGTTATTTGCCCAGCTAGAAACTTTTGTTTTCAACTAATTAGCTTATGATCTGCAGCTCAGCAAATCATGTGAACAGCACTGGCTCGCTCCATCGCTCCCTCGCTGGCTGCCAAGTGAAAATTCAATGAAAAGTCGTGGTAGGAAAGTTGCAACTGGCGGCTGCGATGTCTCCACCAATTGATTGAATGACAATGCGTGACGCCAATGCTGCTGCTGGCCATATGACTATATATATACTATCATATATAACTGGTCCAATGGAAACTAGGTGAACCACACTCGGCACTCACATAACTCGCGGTTCCATCGATCGTTCGTTCTAATTCTCCGTAATTTACGTGGCTTACATTTCGAGCCCGATGAGCCGGATATCGGCTGGGAATTGTATTTGAATCTGAATAGCATCTTACATTTCCTGTACTCGCAAAAGTAAACATGTTATTTGGTAAATTACCCCCAAATTACTATCCCAAAAGTGGGAGTTTGTCGCACCTTTTGGCCGCACTAATTCGACAATAACTCTCATTGGGAGTTGCGCTTTCCTTGCCATGAACATCGATTGGCAATTAAAAGAAAAAAGCAAAAATCAAAATCGAAATTGCATTGCCAGTAATTATTTATCGGCTCTGACTGCATTTTATATTTTCAGCTTTTTGGCATTTGCCAAAACGGCCGCTGCGTCGAGTCCATTAATTTAATTGAACGCTTTCACAAATCCCCCGTCGAAACTAAAGCTACACTCTTTTCATTCATCTCTCTCGAAGACTGAGACTGAGACTCAGGCTGGAAAAGCCTCGGGGGGCAAACTTTTTATATAAATACGCCACGCATCTATATGTCTTCATAAGCGTCTTTCGGATATTTGCTTAATTGAGAAGCTGACAAATTCGTTGCTTTTGACAGGGGGATATAGCTCTGGGCTCTAAGAGCTTATTTGAGCTCCCCAAACTGCGTTCCTCCAAAGATTGAAGACCCCGTAGCCGGGCGCGGTCGCCACCGCAAACACTTTATTTTTGGTTAACAAAACAGAGAACCCGAACTCGGTGTGGAATGGAGTTTTATGCGTCGGAATTCTTTTTGTTGTGTGCTTGTTGTCGATCGATTCCGAGTGGTAAAAGTTTCACTGCTGGCGCAGTAGATATTGCACACAGATGCTATGTACACGCCGTAAAAAATTAGCTTCATGTCTATGTTTATTATCTATGAAATGCTTATTTAAAATACATTAACATTTTATGAAGGTGTTAAGGTTTTTTTTATAGTATAAAGTGGCAGTAACATATTTTGATGCTTCAATTTTAATGCAACATTTATTTTCTACCAAAGTTTGGTATTTATTTCTAAATTTTTATTAATAACAAAAAAGGCTTGAAAATTAAGAGATCATTAAGGCAGCCTCCCCAAATTTAAAAATAAAAATTACATTTTTTTTCAGTGCATCATTTCGAAAATGTAACGGTACAACCGCCATGTTTCCACTCAATTTGATGTCATTTGTGGCCATGGCTGTGGCTGTGGCTTTTGTGGCCGTAAACGATCGATATTATTTGCCATAGTGGCATAGAAATTGAAGCCAGCCCCCCAGTTGCACCTCGCTGCCCCCCTCTGCGCCCCTGGATCATGCGTAATTAACTACACATGTCGATATCGCGAGCTTCGGATGCTGTGAAAGTGAAATTTGTTCAACACCAACAATGCAGAAGGCGAGGGACAGAGCAAAAGCGCAATAATGTTAACAGACGAAGGTTTTTTATTTTCGTTATTTTTTCTTGTAAAAGGGGCAATTTACTTTCGTTTGAGTGTGTGCCTCTCGGTTAACTGGGCTTTTTTTATGGCTATTAAGTAACTCTTTTTCTTTCGTACAGATCAGCAGCGGCAGATGGCAACCGATTAGCTCTGGAGCGTGCTCTCGGCTCGGAGATGTGTTGAAAGACATTGTTTTCTGTGATGAAACGCTCATCACCGTCTCATATGTTACTTTACTAATTTAATTTTCCTCCTATGGCTTTTTAATTTGCATCGGTAACTGTTTCAGTTAGTGGTTCGTAAAACTTAATGGCGTAATTAAATCGGTTCGGGCCTCAGTTTTGTCATAGCTTAAATATTAATTTACAAACAATTTTGTAATGATTTTCTTCATTAAAAATTAATTAGAGCAAGAAGTTGATTTTGTGAAGGGTATTTCGTTGAAAAAAATAAGACGGGAAAACTTTTATTTATAAAAAAATAGTTTTAAGACGGTTTTATTAATTTTAAGCATATTTATTTCCTCCTTTCAGAAATTAATGATGATTTAGGACATATTTCAAAGATATTAATAAAAATATTATTATTTTTATTTAAAAGAATGTTTTCACTTTTCGTTTCAAAGAAAACAAAAGACTTAGGCAACGAACTCGCCCATTTGCCACTAAGGTAAACAGAGCCCGCAGGTTTTTCTTTTTTTGTTCTCCGATAAGCTCAGCCACACATTATGTAAATAAGAGCAAACAATTTATTTTCTACGCTCCACATTTTGCGGCCAGGCGTCAATTAACCCGACTTTGGCGATAAGACTGGCGCCCGCAGCCTGCAGACTTGCCCCCGGGCGGCGGTGTCGCAGCAAATGAAAGTAAATTGTGGCAACTTCCCTTCGCTTCTCGCCTCACCTCACATATGCCGCGGCGACGGCATTCCATTCACCAGGTTGTTGCCGTTGTTGTTGGCAAATCTCCTACTGCCCCGCATGTGCGTGCAAAATGATAACGCAATTTATCGCAAAATAGGGAAAGTGAAATTAGAAATGGGCCTCGCCGGCAATTTGCATACTGATCTGGCACACAAAAACTCACAGCACAAACTGCGGGCTGAAGGCCGGTCGTGAATGTGGGGAATGTTAATTGAGGAAATTGCAATCATGGCAAGGGAAATGCAAATTGGAGTTTCAAGAAATGGTTTTTGGGCTTATATCCTGTAAGATATATATGCTTTGTCATTTTATTTTGAAATTTTTTGTTATTTTTAATAACATTTCTACTTACATTTAAATTTACTAATACCAAAGCTCTTAAGCTCTTAAACATTTGTATAATTTTTTTCCTTCTGTGGATCATATAATTAATTTTAAAGCTATAAGCTTTGAAACATGAAAATCATACAATAAAACTAACTGATATTATTAAAGCTTTTAATGGTTTAACATCTCAGATAAACGTTTTTTAATAGACATACTATATTATTGCCTTTAAATCTTACAAAACTGTGATAGTTTCCAAGCTAATAATAAAGTGTTTAACACTTCTTTACATATTTAATTGTTGCCTTTAAAACCTCACATAAATTCACAGTTTTCAGTGAACCATAGCACACTTTTGACCAAAAAAAAGTAGCATCAAAAGAATTCCCCCCTTTTTCGGCTCACCACTTCCGACACTTTTTTACCAGCAACTGCAACCCTCTCCGATCGCTGATCATTAGTGCGTTGAGGAGACCCGAAAAGTGCCGTTAGTGCCAGGATCAGGAGATGCAGATAACAAAACGAAGCAAGACAATTAACATAATTCACAAAGAGACCCCAACCTTTTCCGTTGGCCATTTCTACTTTCCATTTCTTTTTTAACGGTAAAACGCGAAATTCGCTTAAGAAAGACTCCAATTGCAACGGGGCTTTTATTTAGGATCGGAGATCGGGGCTCCGTTGATCGGATGCCATTGAATGGCCAGAACTGGTTTGGCCTCAGCCGGCGAAGCCCAACGAAAGTAAAAACTCAAGGGCTTGCACTTTCTGCCCAAGTCCAGTTACAAGTTCCAGTTGAGTTCGGTTCGGTTTAGGCGGGGAAAGAACGACGGCGAAAGGTGAAAGAAAGCAAAGCGGAGACAACAAAAGAAAGAGGAGGGAGGGAGACGAAAAAGGTGCCTCTAGTTGCAACTTGCAACTTGCAAGCTGGCAAGCTTGCAACGCATCGTTAGCCGAAGCCACGACGAGGCCGCAAAAACGATGCACAGGGAGAAAAGTATTTTAATATTAAATATATAAATCATATTTAATATTTATTTGTTGGGATTTTACATTATTTGTTGTTGAAAACTTTAAATTCGAAGCAAACATTTAATAACAACAAAAGAATTTTAAGTAAAAAATTATAATCAAGAGGTTTTTTCGAAATGAAAAAACTGCATTATTTTGTTATTTATATTTAAAAATTATCTCTCCATTTTTCTTAATTTGTTTTGTTTTTTTTTTAATGTAAACAAATTCCCAATAATTTCTCTCCCTGCAGAAGCACATACAATTGCCGAGGCGAAGCCAAAGCCGGTTGCATTTTGCTCTGAAATAATTAGTGACCCAATTTCGAGGCTGTGGTGGCTGTCGCCACGAAGCGGCCTGTTCCGCTTGCCTGCCACCGATCCGTCCCGATCCCCTCCTCTGGCAGATTGCGAGCGCAACTCGGAGCTCCACAAGCAAATTGCTTGGTGGTGGTGTTGGCGTACCTTGTGGCATGCATGCAAAGAAAGTGGTTTTCATTTCTTTTCTTCTTCAGCGCAATGCATCCACACTCGAAAGGCTACTTGAGATGTTTCGTTTCGTTTCAATTCGTTTGCGGTGCTCGGGTTTTCAAGTGACTCTTGCGGCTCAATCACAAACGAATCGAAATACGAACAGATCCTATGATTTGACTGATTTTCCATGATTTCCATGATAATTTCAAAGCAACATTGATTGCGTCTAATGAAGAGCTTGGCTCGGTGAGTGACGGCGACGGGTGCCAAATGAGTTTCTGTGGTGAACAAGCCGAAAAATGAGGGTTAACAGGAGAGCTAACCAAGTGAAATGGAAAGAAATCACCGACAGATTCAAGTGAATTGAATTATTTAGACAATTACAATGAGATTAATGGGTGAGTGTGCGCTCAGCGGTCTTATTAATGCAGTATTTATGGGAGGAACTCTTTTCCAGGAAATGAAAGCTAAGATTTGTTGTTTTTAGAAGATTCCAAAAGACCGTTCTTAGCCGTTCTTTTTCTTGTCATTTAATGGAAAATCTTGTTTTTTTTTTACAAAACTCCTGCGGCTGCCAATGAAAGTTCGTTTCGTTCGTTCAGCCGCTTTTCTTTCTTTACTTTTCTTTCTTTCTTTCCATCCCGTTGTTAGTTGACATTTTCACGCTGCCATGAAAAACTGCGTGAAAATTGCACAAGGCGGCGAGACAATTGCCGTTAATTTGAAATTGTCGCCAAGTCGCTGAGCCAGCTCAACTTCGTCTGTAACAGTCTTGCAGTTCGCGACTGAGATTGAGCCTGAGCCACAGTCTGAGCCCGAGCCAAGAGCGAGAAACCAGTAATTACTTTGCAACAAGTGGCTGAGCTTCTTTCACTAGGAGAATGCCTGTGTGTTGGAGTCTGCTGTGTGGGGAATCAATTAAAAGTATCGCCGGGCGCTATGTTTGGGCAGCGATGACACTGCACGGCACAGGCACGGGCACACACGGCGTATGAGCAATGCAACCCATTTGGAGCGCGTGCTTCATGAGGCACTAAGATCTACGCTCGGGAAAGTAACTACACGGGGAAACAAATAAATTGAAAATTTATAAATAAGATCAACATTTTAAGAGGGAATATCTTAAGCCAGAATTACTTAGTCTTGCAATTAATTGCATTTAAATTTGAAAATCTAAGCTTGACTTTAAGATAAATGTTATTTTTTAATTATTCATTGATTGCGTGCGTTAAATTTGTATAAATATAGATAACGATAAATAGGAAAATAAACTTATTAAGCTTATTTAGATGCTACATTCAAAGTAAATTTTATCTGCAATTCAAGCTTCATATTTGCTCAATTAAGTAATTGTTTCCCTCAGTGTTCGCACACACGAAAGTAAGTACAGATCGCAGATCGGAGTGCCGAGCGAAATTGTTTTCATGCGCCTGGCCAAAGTGGAGCAGTTTTTGAACAAAGCAATTCGCAATATTAATCAAACACACAGCAACTGAAAGAGAAGCTGCCAGACATGTGTGTATATGGCTGCTTGCAACTGCAGTGCGAGTGCGGCTTGGCGAATGAGAAGCGGCACAGGCTAATTTCAGACTTTCATTCGCGCGAAACGCGATGAAATTTCACCAGCAGCAGCAGCCACATGAGACACACAGAACCAGAGCCGGCAGCCGAAACTGCAACGACTCCGAGTCGCGTCTCAAATCCCGTTTCCAGTGGGTGGCAGCTCCAAGTCCAACTCCAACTCCAACTCTTTCTGCTGCTATGGCCAATTGGAGGCTGTGAGTATGCAAATCCAAATTAGGCTTAATGAGCCAAGGGTTCCACATATCTTCCACAGCTCGGGCTCAGCTTCGCGCCTCAGCAGGCAGCAGCTCTCAGCTCGGCTCAGCTCTTTAACTATTATTAATAATAGTTATATTTCCGCATAATGCACGACGACGAAAGTTTGCTGTGCGTTTCGGCTTTCTTCAGCAGCACTCAGCACTCGGTTTACGAAAATTACAAACATTTACGAGCCACTCAGTCTCTCTCTCGCTCCCTGTTTGGCCAAGGTGATTGCAACGCTTTTGTGGGCAAATGGAACTTTCGGTTGAGTCTTTTTTGTTTTTGATTATTGGAGAACTATCTCCGTAAGCTATAGGCTATAATCTGGACAGGCAGACTTTAGGCTAGTCCCCAAGAACGGTTATGTGGGTTATGGCTAAGACTGTTCATTAAATTGGTCTGGAGTGGGCCATAAATGGTTTGTACTTAATGCGAGTTTGTTTTAAATAGTAATTACAGACAGGAATTATCTAGAAGTGGTTTAGATATTTAAATGGATTCCGGACAAAGAAGCATTCATTAGATTGAAGATTTTTAGTGCAGCATAAATATCTCTTGCTTAATTCATTAAAATTATAGAGATTATTTTACAAACTGATTGTATAATTGAAGATTTTCAAGAAGTACAAAGGATATATTTTAAAAAATCAAGCACAATTAAAGGTTTAAGGTTTTATTTTGATTTGATTTATTTCACAAACAATGTCACATTTAATAGTTCACACTTTAAGCTTTAACTTTTTATATCCTTTATGTCCTAGCACTCTAATCCGTTCACAAAAATCTGCCAACTTGTCTTAATAACCACGTAAAGGCCTGAATTGGCTCCCTATTAATTTCCACCTCCGTTCGTCACACTTTCTTACCTTCAGGCAGTGTAAATCCTGGTCATTTGGGCTTTTTGGTTAATCCCTTTTTAGCTGGAGTCGATGGCACAGCGGCGTGATCACGTTGGAGCTCGTAACTCTCCACTGGAATCTGGGATCTTGGATCTGTTCGATGCACAAATGGAACCAAGAGCAAGTCTCGAGTTGCTCGCTTGTTTTTGTAGCTTGTTTTTTTTCGAATATTTATATATTTATATTATTATTAATATTATATTATTCTATAGCGAATGCCGGGCACTGCGATCGTTGCGGAGCGAAGGGACGCGCTGCGTATACGCGGAGCTGGAGCTAAGCAGGACGCACTCGGAGCTCGGAACTGGGTACTAAAGACAACTCGTCGCACACAGAGTTGAAATGAAAATGCGGCCCGGCCGTATTGCTAACCAAGATTTTATATCGCGTGAAAGTTTTGACCCCTTTACCACTGGCTCCGCTCGAGCGAAGACTCGTTGCAGAGAGTCTTCAAGAGAGAAAAGAGAGTGGAAATTGCTGGCTCTCCGAATGCAAAATATGCCGTTTTCGGTGCTATTCTTCTCCAGCCAGCGCTTTTTTGGCCCGAAACTTGTTAGGCCGGGGCAACTTTTCATTTCAGGCCGCTTTCTGCGGGCGCCTTGTTTCTCTTTTAGTTTGTGGAGTATATTTTTTTTGTTTTTTGGCAAGCTGCTTGCCGCTTGGTGTCAAGGTAACTGGTGACGTCGGGCTACCTCAACGATTGCCTAATTTCGATTGTTATTCGAAAAGGGTTCGCATTCGCTCGCGTCCGGCTCTGACTCAGCTAACGGGGCTCTTGGCGACGCTACGCGACGCGACGCTTGTTATTCTGGCCAATGCATTGGAAAATTAAATTATGAAAGCTTATGCAATCCCTAATGACATAATGCTCGCACACTTGGCGGGGGCTCTGCCCAAAAAGCGTTAACGGAATTGTCACAGCAAAACACTAACGAAAAGGCTCAGAGAAGGCTGGGGGGGGTAAGGCGGCCACCTTTTGTTTGACCTTTGTGTTTGCTTCAGCGTAAATAAATTTAATTGGTTTATCAAGTCAAATCCCTTTTGTTTCTTTTCAGGGTAAACAAAACATAAAATGAAAACGCTTTACAGCGAAATTATTCCCCTTACCACATTTAATTAAATAATTTATTAATTCAAGTTCGTTGCCTAAGTCTTTTGTTTTTCTTTTAAAAATACATTTTAATAAATCAATAAATACAGTTTTTGGCATTGTCAGGTGTTTAATTAGTATTCCAAACAGCATCCAGAATGAGTATTGTGAAAGTTTTCGCGTTGTACTTGAAGAATTTGCAAAGATTGAGCTTGGTATTGTGTAGATTTGTGTGAATTCTTTTGTCAGATTCCACAAATAAATTGTTTTATTGTATAGAAATGTAAAAAAAACCTGAAGATTAGGTCAAAAATATAGGTTATTTATAAACTACACAAGAAAAGTAAACACGTTTTTAACTTTGTTTTATATATATTAAATACATAATTACTTCTCTTAGTAAATTATAATTTAGATAACAAAATTTCAATAATCAATCAAACACAGCCCAATTAAACCCAAAAAATTACTACAAGTCTATCGAAACTCCCATTAATCCCCTAATTCAAATCAAATTATGGCGAGTGCCAAGAAAATGTCGCCATTAAATATTATTACAAATTGTTAAACCAAACTCCATTTAATGATTTTAGCCCAATTTTCAAATACAAGCGCCTTGGGCCTTCCACATTGCACAATCCAAAACAGAAGTAAAAGCTAACAACTTTGTGCCAATTTTCTAGCCAACAAATTTGATCAATTTGAAGTGTAAATTTGTCATTTGCACAGTTGAGATCTTTCTTTGTGGTCGGCGTCCGGCCAATTTCCGATGATGAAATGGCACAAAAATGTTTACCCTACGAAAT
>VNJT01017095.1:0-39336 GCA_008042655.1 Drosophila burlai | reverse complement strand
AAAAGATGCGTTATAGCTAATAATTCAGATACAATTAATAAAATTATGTTTCTGCATTCTGTAATTGATAAATAAAAAAAATAAATTACATACATATATACATATAATCCATGTCTTTCTATTTTTCTTCTGTCTTGCATTGAAAAGCAACACAAAAACAAAACAAAAAAAAAACAAACACGCAATAAATTTGACGTCGCCAATTCGGCGCCGGCTAACCGAGTACTCGGTCGCAAAACTCATTCAGCCATTCCTTCGCCGTTCGGTTTCGGTTAATTTTTTACTCATACCTACACCACATTTGCCAAATCCGTTTTACTCAATGTCTCACTCAGTCAATCCGAACTTTGAGTGAGTTAACCAAATGCTGCTTTGATTGGATTCATGCAGACCTCTATTGTCTACCATCCCCTAGGAATATTAAATTAATGAAATGAAATCAATTCAGGATAATCATAGCTTTTCAGAAAATCTTAATTGGTGATTTTTTGTTTAAAATTTTAAGTTTTTGTAATTATGTATATTACATTTTAAAACGTATTTGAAATCTAATAAATTGTGTAAATTATAATTTTGATAAAAATTATATTAGAACAAAATAGTATGAAATATGTTTCATTTCCGCAAGCTGCACTTATTAAGACGCACTTGACAACCCTGACACATTTGTTATTGCCTCTTTGCGTTGCTTTGCTTTGCTTTTATCTACGCGCTCACAGGCCAACAGTCGAGTCAGAATTTCTGCTGCTTTCGCTGCTGCGAGCATAATAATGAGTTTTCTCGCCTCCTCTTTACCGCCGCTTTCCACACACACGACTTTTCCGGGGGTTGGGAGTGGGGGGCAGCAGGCAAAAGCAGAAGGCATAGGGATAGCATAATGCGAAATAATGTTGGAAAATTATAAGTGAGGTTGCCAGAGATGCCAGATATACAATACATACGGCCAAACGGAACGGGCCACATGCAATACATACACACGCTACATATGTACATACAATAGCAAACTGGTTGCCAGCGAGGGCACGAAGATGTGTGGAATGGAGAAGGGAAAAATAACTGACGACAGCAGCAGCGGCGTCGGCAGAACGAAGCCATACGAAGAGGGACGGGACAGAGGGAGAAAAAGAAGCCAAGCATAAGGCAAAACCAAAAGGCGAAAAAAGCAAGCAAAGCAAAACTCCGATGTATGTATGGAAGTGTGGTTGTGTGCGAGGGTAGCTGGCGCCTGCGAACAGTGGAAGAGGGAGAGTAAGCGCGGAGAGTGAGAGAGAGAAGCGAAAGGTGAGCGGAGCGAGTACAGATACGAAAGCGGCCAGCAAAGCGGAGCCGAGGCGAGGAAATGAGCACAAAGCGTAGGGCGGATACATAAGACACCGAAATATTCGAGACTGGGAGGCCAAAAGGTTGGGTAACGCCGGCAGCGACGTCGGCTGCGCTCAGCATGGGAACGTCGCTGCCGACTTCGCTGCTGCAGCAGTTTAAAATGAAAACAACAATAAAAATGTACAAAAGGTAGCCGCAGTTTTTTTTTTTTTTTGTTATTGCGTCTTCTCATAATTAATCAAAAATATTTTCGAGTTCATTTTTATTAATTTAATAAACAGCCGCCTCAAGTTACCGCCATTCCAAGCATTGCAGCTGCCGTGTACCATATTTCTTTCAGTGTAAATGTTAATGTACGGGAGTAATTTATAATGTTTACGTTGCCCTAAACCTAATTAATTCCTTAGAAATGTAGACTTTATAAAATATGTTTACCTATGTAGATACTGAAAGATATACACATTTGTATCCGTTGGATATTCCAGAAAGTTCGATACGAAAATCCAGGTATAACTGCATTTCACAATAATGTATTGATTTTTTTTTTTCGATTTTTTCTATATTCCCCTTTTAAAAAATGTATTCCAATACCTTTAAAATATGAATAATCTCTTAAATATTGAATATGCCCATAAAAATACGTTCAAAGTGTCAGAAAGATACAATAAAAAGCAATTTGTTTATATGTACATATATGTAGATATGATAAAACGTAAGGATTATTGTGCTATATAACATAATATCCTGTTTGATTTTAAAAATTTATTTAAAGACAGTTTTCAAAGTTTCTTTCTCCAAAAACTATCATTATTTCCTCATATTTGCACATATACGTATAACTATATTAATTGATTCTATGGATTTTCCCCAAAAATATATACATACTTACATAGAAAGTCTATAATAATGTTTTTATTTAGTAAATAAAGTATAACAAATATGGGTTAGTTCTTAAAGTTTTAAAAAAGTGTTGTACGGTAGAAAGTCTGGTGGAATATCATAAAACTTCCAATAGAGCATTCATTCTTAAATATTTATAAATCAGATACATTTAAAGTGGTTTTATTCTGCAATATCTGTATGTTTTTAAGTATGTTTTTAACAAAGTGTTATTGTTTGAATTTAAAAATACCATTCCGATCAACCATAAACCTCTATAAAAGAATATTTCTTTCGTTTCCCAAGACTTTTTGATCGGGTAACTTTTAAAAAGTATTAATTATAAACTATTTTATATTCGAAAAACACCAAAATACACCTCAAAACTTAAGCATATTCGTAGTAGATATTTGAAAGTATTGTATTTAAAAAAGTTTATAGAAATGTTGTGTTCAAATATCCTTCAAGTTCACAGAGTAAAATGACAAAGAGTTTGTTTTTAGCGTTAAATCAAGTTAAATTCTACTTTGGTTCAAAACATATTCCCAGTACTTGTGCCTAGAAGTACATAAAACCCAAGGTTTTAGAATGAGTATCTCTAAGGCTTCCATAGCCTCACCACTTATAAGTCGCCAATGTTGAACACAAAAAGTTTGGACGTAAAAAAAAAAAAACTTGAACAAGACGGGCCAAAAGTTCATTGCGAGCGAAAGACGTGCAAGTTTTTTATGTTCACGCCGATTTTACGAGATGTCTTTGGCATAAAAGGAAGTGAGCCTTGAGGGAACTCCGAGGGCGGGAGAAGGGTGAGGCTGTGATTCAGGGATTCTCGGATTCAGGAATTGGGAATCGGCGCAACACGTAAGGGAAATCCGGCGGCGGATCAATGCGAGAGAGGGTCCGGGAAACCAAGAAGCTGGCAACTTGGGAGCAGCTCTGGGCAACCCGAAAGTTTCAAGATGACGGCAAGGCCGGAGCAGCAGCCCATTTCACAGCTGAAAGCGGATTTGGACGCACTTAAAGATGCAAAATCAATTTGCTTGGGATTCGCACGAGAAAAGGAACTCAGACGAAGGCAAAGACGATGATGAACTTCCCGGTTTCCTTCCCACTTCGACAGAAGGCTTATTGAATTACACATAATACTCGTTCATTCCGTGGATTGATTCACATGCGTGGCAACAACATCAAAGCCAGAGTATCGGAATAAACAAATCATAACTTTTGCTTATATTTCAGACGGAATTCCATAAACATTCGAGTGGAACTCGGGCGGTATCAGGTTTTAGCATCAACACATCGACATCATTTCTCATTTTGATTTGGCATTATTCCAAAAGAATTTCAGCGGGTTTTGTTGTTTATTTTGTTAGTTTTGGATATATTATTAATGTTAGGTTCATTGAAGTACGACGAGCTGTTCCAGATACTTTAAAATATTTGTTTTCATATTTAAAAGCAGTATTGAATGATTTTTAAAACAATAAACATTATACACATATTATTAATCAATTAAAATCACCTCCTGTCGTGGTAAGTAAAAAGTTACGATGGGAACTTCTAGTTCAAAAAATTCGGTTATTAAATTTTGTGATCAATAATAGTTAGTGCCTTTATCTTAAATTGAACTCCCACCGGGCAGGTTATTTTAATATATTTTTTATCATCATTTTATTTGTTTTACAAAATAAAATAACCGCATATAGGTAGTTAAAACTTGTATTTTAATAATAACAACAAGTAAAAGCAAAATAAATGTTACCTAAACAAGTACTAATAAAAGAATACATACAATTATTTGCCCAACTAAGTAAAACTTACATTAAAAGTACCTTGAAGGTGATTTAAAATGAATATGAAAACGCAACATTCATTATACATTAAAATTTATGAAATGTATTTCTAAAATATTAGAGTTAAAGTATCAACATAAAATGTAAACCAACTCTAAGGACTGAAGTGACTTCTCTAATTTATTTCAGTGGCCTAAAATAAACGAATGAACCTATGTATATATTTTTGCTTTCTCACAAAACGAATCATCTTGGATTATCTTATGTAACTTAATAAATCATTTATAAAATCTATCATTTAACGTTTTAAAATGAACACAAAAAGTCCAGCAGCAAATACTTAATTCGCAGGAAAGTAAAGCCTTTCCAAGGGACACTCCCAAGGTCTTTCTCTGACAACTGCAGAACCAGAACCAGAACCAAGCGTCATCGCAACTAAGAGGATTATTTCAATTACATGGCTTGAGCATATATGCTCCAGGGCACAAAAATAAAATGAAAAATGAAAAATCGAGAGGCTGTTTGTGTTTCAGAAAGAGGGTTGCTTGGACCTCGTCAAGGGCCCTGCGCAAAAGAAGGCAGATTTTAATCCGTGCAAAAAAGTCCAGCACAATCTGGCTTCTCAAAATGAAATCTTAAGGGAATATGATTAATTAAAAGTTAAATTATGGAGAATTTATATTAATTTTAGCAATTGAATGAAGAAAACTATGTTCTACAAACCTGGATTATGAGATTCATGTATTTCAATGCGGTTTTAAAAGCTTTTACTTCATATCCAACTCTGAAATGAAGAGTATTTACTAAAACACATGTTTTCTTGGTAAAATTTGACGTAAATAACAGCCGCACCCAATCGGTTAGCTAATCATTGGCAAGGCATAAAAATAACTCGCACTGAATGCTGATCATCAAGTTGGAGCCGCAGCACAGTCACTGGGCATTTTATATTGAAACTTTGGGGCCATAATTATGCAAATTTTTTGGCGTTGAGGCAAAAAAGCAGGAAGCAGGCCGCACAGAATACTGCTCTTTCTGGCAATTTAAATCCACTTTAATTGGAATTTTAAAGTTAACAGCAGCACAGATTAAGCAGAGAGCGCGGCAACACAAACAACAATTTAAGCTCTTAAATTGCAAATTTCGCAATATCCTCGGGGGGACAGAGAGCCCCGGCAAGTCAATTCAAGTTTTATTTTTGAGGAAGCGGAGAGGCTTCTTCACCCTGCCTCGTGACACCGTCCTCCTCGCCGGCATTTTCAATTTCCACCCACCAACAAAACCCTTCGCAGGAGGACTTCCCCTTCCTTCGTTCCATTTTCGAATGTCGCCCGGCGTAAACTAATTAGTGACATAATTTCAAAAAGTCGCGACTGCTCGATACGACGGGGGTGTGACAAAAAATCCCGCAGGTTGTCAAAAGCGAACAAAATTGTATTACACAATAATTATGAAAAATTGCTTTGTCCTAACAGGGAATTTACGAGGCTGAAAATGAAGCCTGGGCCCGCGGAAAAGTTATTACCGGGAAGCTTAAAGACCCCGCGAATCTCTCCATTAAATATAATCACTTTGCTAAGCTATCATTTACTTGAATTTAGTTTGGACAAAAGAAAAGTTGAAATGTTTCAATGGAAAAGCAATTCAAAACAAAAAGCAGAACTCGTTTCGTTAAAAAGCATTCGGCAAATGAAGATTGGCAGATGTCGGATGTCGGAACATATTAAATATCCGTTTTCGTCTGATGTCTGATGGCGCTGGTCAACTGTTAAAGCTGCCAGAGAGCCAAAGTAACAGGCCAGTTAGCCATCTGGCATTCATCAATTAGGATGGGAAGCTGCTATTGCAGGTTTGTCTTATACACAATTGACAGTCCTTAACTTTGTTAGGCCCAAAATTCTAAGAAGTGTTAATCGCAAAAATAATTATATTTTAAGGTTAATAT
The DNA here is from genome assembly GCA_008042655.1 of Drosophila burlai. Taxonomy (NCBI): domain Eukaryota; kingdom Metazoa; phylum Arthropoda; class Insecta; order Diptera; family Drosophilidae; genus Drosophila; species Drosophila burlai. The sequence continues at coordinate 33,396 of VNJT01017095.1, read as the reverse complement.
TCAACAGTTGAGACCTAAGTATTTGTAACCAAATTATTTCAATAACATTTTTATACCAGTAAAGAAGTATCAGATATAAGCAATTGTAATATGTAGAGACTTGGTTTTGAACACATTTTTAGATTCAGGGAAAGAAATTACTTTAAAAAACGACAGATCACGAAATGTATGAGTTATTTTCTGTTATTCTCTTAAGGTATTGTATCTAAAGCTTCCTATATCTTAGCCTGAAATAAAACAACCACTGAAATACATATATGTATAATTTGTATTCAGATGCAGATACATAGTGCAATAAAAAATAGCAATCTTTGAAAACTCTTAAATATTATGCAATTTTTATACCGCTGCAAGGTATTATTATTTTAATCAGACATTTGCATCGCAGTAAAGATAAAGATTTATGTATGTTCCTTATAACCATCAAAAGCCGAGTCGATCTAGCCATGCCAATCTGTTTGTTCGTGGTATTAACGTCGAAGTGGGCGAGATCGGACCTTTAAATACTATAGCTAACTTAGGAATGAAAGGGAAATGAATAGAAAAGGTTATAATTCACCGTTTTAACATAATTTAATGTACTCTTAGATATTATAACCCCTTATGACTCGAAATTGTAGTTATTTTATGAAAAGTTGTCGACGAAATTTCATAGGTGTGAAAGGTCAATTTAGATAAGGTCCTAGGAAAATCAGGAAAAGTTGTGTGTGTTTTGCCTCTACATATTTATATATGTTTTATATCTCTCCAGTTATTATTATTATTTTTTTTTTATTTGAGGGAAATATATCTATAAAAACGTATACAAATTTCAGCATCCTTTCTTGTTCTAAATTAATGATTTCGCATCAGATCCTTGATGCGAGTATAGTTTTTATAATATTTTAGAACTCCACAAGGAATTTAAAATCGGGTAAAATATGAAAAAGTTTTTAATGTTTAAATTATTTGGCTTAGCATTATCAGAAGAGTCTATTTAGCTATATTCCCCGACTTTTAATACGCAGTTCTATATTATTTGAACTAGCATTTCAATTCTTATTTTAATACCTTTAGCTATCTGGGAAAATATTAAGAAAAATTAAGGAAAGTAATGTACCATAAATAATTGTTTTGGAGATGAGAAGTTATGATTAACATTGTAATACTTATATTTTAAAAACCTGGTTCTTTTTAATAGTGGACGTGTTTTTATGTAAATCGTACTTATTTCAAATTTTGTAATGATTTGTAACTATTTTTTTAATGGCAAATTAACTTAGTCTTATATGTACATTTCGTTAAGTCTTTTAAAAGAGCCATAAATATTAATATTGTATTTATATACGAGATATGTACTATTTATCTATCTAAGTATCTATGTATGTATTTACAATCTAATAAAAAAATATAAATATTTAAGTTATTAGGGTCTTTAGTAATAAGTTCATTTGAAGGTTGTTACAAGAACACAACAATTTAAACCTCAAGAGGGTTACTTAAGCCTCACATCGCAGTATAAAATATATTTAATAAAACATAATAATCAAAAATATTGAATATAAAACAAACCCAATGCTTTCTTAATATGCTTTACTTATTTTTACGATAAACAAGTTATAACTTTAACTTATGTATAACTTTAAACTTGTCTCTAAAAATAAAGTTAATAAATTTAAGAAAGGTTACGCAATCCCCCATGTGCCCCAAAATGTATCCGCCTGGAAGAAATATTTGGAATAGCTCAATTCGAATTTAATAAATAGCTTTGACCGATTGTTTGGAGATTAGCGCTTTGTTAATTAATCATGTTTCAGGTATCTTTCTCTGTTGTTGTTGTTGTTGTTGTTGTTGTTGTTGTTGTCGTTGTCTCGATAAAACATCGTGTGTTAAATCGAAACAAATTATAATTGGACAAAAGCGGATAGCAGGCACACACACACACACGAAAGCGCGCACGTACAGCGGACGAAAAAGGAAAAACAGAAAAACAGAGGACAGAGAAAAAAAGCAGCGAGAAGAAAAAAGCAACAAAACGACAAGAGCTGAATGTTAAACTACACCCACGCACACACAATCATAGCCACAACGCTGTATCTGTGTGTATAGCCGTAAAATGAGCCTCGGCCGTTTCAGTTTCCCAATCAAAATGTAAATATCCGTGCGGGCTGGGGCGGGAGGCGGGGGTTGGCTGGCCTGCAATTCAACAGTAAATATTGTGTCGCTGCCACTCTTCTGCATTCGCATTCAAACATGTGTTAGTGTGTGCTGGCAGCAAATGCAAAAAGCAGGCGAAGCAAAGCCTTGTGCAAAAAGCAACAGCAACGCCATGTTTGCGCACAACGTCGGCAGAACGCTCGACGTCGACGTTGGCGTCAACAGCAAATATGCCAATACCAAAGCCAGCCCACCGCCCTCCGCCCCAGTCGGCAACCCTCTTGCCGTCACTCTCCACAACACGTCACGCAAGGCGAAAAGAGAAAAACACAGAACCCAGTTGGAAATTGGAGAGAAAAAGTGTACCAACTAAGCAGTGAGAGCGGGAGAGTTTCCTATAAGACAGGCCTAAGGCATATTGAAGCTTTAAATATAAAGTAATTAATTAGTCGAATTATCTAAATACTAAAATTTAACTTACAAAACTTACGCGGAATAAATAAATTTAAAGTCTCCTTTATTAGTTTCGTTATGCCAAAATCCTTCCTTGCACTTTTGGTAAGCAAATTTTGTAATATAAAAATATAAATCGAAGGTTTCTTGTTAAATAAACTTTTTCTTACTTAATACTTTATTATAATTAATATAAAAAATTAGTACACTGCCATAGGGAAGGCAACCCAATCGGAAAAAGAGTTTTTTAATAAAAGCAAATTACACAGACTTTAGCCAGCGAATTGGCCACGGGGCACTTTGCTTTTGGTTTGAGTGCTGCTTTAGATGGCATGCTGGCGTCGTAAAATGGAACGATGAACGAGAGCCACAAAAGGAACGGAGCAAACAGCGCGCTCGTGTCGGTGTGTGTTGGAGAGCGTATGTGTGTGTGTGAGTGTGTGAGTGCGAGTGGCGTACGTTCTTCGCAGCGACTCGAAATCGGCATCGGAATAAGCGTTGCTATATCTGTAGCGAAGCTATAACCCCGCATTATCGTGTACCGCAAGTGCTCATTACGAATGCATACACACACACGAGGCACACAGAAAAACTGTTTGTTTGTTTGTGTGTGTGGATTTTTTTTCGAGGGTTAAATTACGAAAACGAAAAGATATTTCATTGCGCTTCAGAGATTTGTGCTCGCAATGCAAATCTTTCATCTTTCGTACCCTTAACAAAATCCGGGGTATTTCTTTTTTGTTTGTTGTTCTTCCCTTTTAGCGCTTTTTTCCCTCCCTGTCGCACTTGATAAATTATGCGCCCTTTTTTCCTTATAAATGTCACTTTGAGCATACATTTGCCACTAATTGAGAGCGCGGCGGATGGATGGCTGCGGGGGTGAGCGGTGAGTGGGCGGGCTGAGAGTAATTGCCACAAAAGCTGAGTAATAAGTGCACCTGTTAAAATTATTACGGGATAGCCATATGGAAATATTACGTACTAGGAAAAAAGTACTACGTAGAATGGAGAGCTATTTTTTGAGATTTTTAACACTAGGAAATCAATAGATAAAGCCCAGGGATACCAAAAACGTTATTACTTAAAAAAAAAACAAGGAAACAATCAAGAGAGATTGGAAACATGAGTAATACATAGTTTTCTGTAGAATATTTATTAATTTAGTACAATTTTACTTAAGAATGTGTATACTTTTTACATATATCATAATTACCATCCTTTCTTTCAGCATTTTTATGTATTACTCTTTAAAAATATACCACGTCTATATGACACTTAAATAATAATAAAAAAAAAAAATAAAACTATGATCCTTAATAGTTATCTGATACTGACTAGGAAAAACTGATAACTAATAAATACAGAGTTATTTAAACTTATATATCTTTAACTCTCAGCATTATTAACATGGAAATGTTTCAGCATATTCCCTAAAATCGTTTTTAATTGTTTATTAAAATATTCTATGTAAATCCCATATCCTTATAAGGCATATTAACCAAATTGTACAGCTCCATAAATTATAATTTATGAAAAATTTGTTGCGGCATCTATATTACATAAGAATTAAGAAACAACGCAGGTTTTCGGGTACATACCGTGAAATATCTCAAAATCATGACTTGATGGACAAATTCTGACGCCGGAATCGGTTTCTGTCGGAATCGGAATAACCCTCACTTTCCCACAAATTAAAAAAAAAAAAACGATATTTGTAGACCTGTGTTATCATAATGTAATATAGAATGAGATCCCAAATATTATTTTGAGTGTTTGGTTCACTTATGCAACTCAAATACCCAATCGAGATAGAAATCCCACCTGGAGTTAATTGAAATCCGTTCAAAATGTATTGCCACGACATAAATTACCTGCCTAGTGAGCCACCGCAAAGTCAATGAATCATCATCCGAGTACGACCCCTTTTTCTCCCATCGCATCGCATAGAAGCGAAAATGCAATTAGTATCTTTGCCGCCCACAACAGACACCCGAATTACACGTGTGTACGTGTGGGCGTTGGTCCTTGGCAACCACAGGACAAAACCGCAGAACAGTTGCGACATTAATTATTCATTTTGCCAGAGGATTCTAAAGGATTCATCCGCAGGCAGCTCGTGCTTTGCAATAAATGTGTGTAGGTGCCAGGGCAGTTCAAAGTTCAGAGTTTTCGGGGGCAGGCACACGTAATCATATATTCCAGGGGTTAAAAAGCTCGGAAATGAGTTCATTTAAATTTCCACTAGCTAAGGACATGCAGGGAGTGCGAAAAAAGGCTTTAAAAAGGTGAGAGGGGTCTTAACTTCCTTGATTTGACATTAAAAACCAGAAATTATACATTTTTATAGCCACAAAAATTAGGAATATAAATTGAGAACAAGAACTACGACTTTTGTAGTGGATTTATAAATGTAATTGTAATGTATTTGTTTTTAATTATATATTTTAATAATTTTAAGAAATTTCTAATAGAATATCCAAGATCTATATTTCTTAATTCACGAGGTATTCTTCACTTCGATATACATAAATACATTTGTGTTAACCTAACACGCTTGACAGGGCTTACACAATTTGTTTACATCGTTCCTAATGAGTTTGGGAATAAAGCCGAGATGAAAAACACCATTAAACAATATGTGTTTTAAAAACCATCGATGCCTTGTGATGACTGAGAAACTATATTTGCTTGTTGCTTTCCTGTTGGTAAATAAAACCTTTTGGAAAGTTACGAAGTACTCAAAATACTTAACAAAAACAAATCACCCAAATAATAAAATATATTGTTCGGTGATTTCGCTTATTGCTGTATGAAATCTGCAAGTCGCATCTACAAATACTTTTTATAAAGTACAAATATTCAAATATCCAAAACATTAATAAACCTAATTTATGTCAAATAACATAATTTAAAAAACCATTTCAATCTTAAAGTTAATATTCTAGTTAAGTTTTCTTTGTACATATGTAATTCGTTTAAGAATTTTCTCTACAATCTCACTGTGGACGAGTGTAAAATACTCACAGCCAAATTACATTTCGGTTAGCTAATTATTTGATGATATATTAACGATTTCGTAGATATGGATCATTCTTGTATGTACATTTAATGAAATGGATTCATTGATAAACCTTAAATAAAAGCTGGAAAACTTTATTTAAGGACAATATTTGGATGAAAAAGTTTACAGCACAGCATCTGAATCAACAATTTACCCATATTTTACCATTTGTAGAGGGAGGCTATCTAATTCATTCGCACTACTTAATCTGTGGCTTAGAACTGTGACTAAGGCCTTTATCTTACTTTCGTTAACACTTTTTTAAATGTTTGGTTTAAATCATGAAAGTAAATCTAAAAAAACATAAATTCAGCATTTTTAAGCCTATTATAACTTAGTGGGTGTTCTATATTTCGATAGAATGGTGGGTGGGAGTTTACACATCACGCTTGGTGGGCCCTACATAATTGCTTTACTTTTTTTCTAATGAGTTTTTAGTTGAACCTAAATCAACAGCCCTAAATCAATATCAGTTTCCGGGAACGCATCGATGCTTTGATATGAGAGGATTTTCTGGTTGCTTTCCTGGTGACTTCACCAAAGAAGTAAGTACCAAGCTTCTCGAATATATAAATACGTGCATAAAATATAACATATTTTTAGGTTCATTCTCTAGTTGTCTTCACGAACAGCAAGTGTGAGTCTTTCGAAAGGGGATGTGACGACTTGGATTATTGCTCCCTGAGATCTGTACATCGGACATACAAATGTACAAATGCTTTTCCGGAACGGCTAACTGAACTGAAAATACCAGTTACCATTATTTGGGTAAGTGTTGGATTTATTGTTTCTCTTTTTATTGTTTAAACCCTTTTTTAATAATGATCTGATTGTTCATTTAGCATTTCTATGAATTGATATGTGCATGTGTCTACGCAATTAACTTTACAATTGCCTTAAGCGATTATTTTCATATCCATCGACCGTGAAATTATGTAATGCCTATTTTTTCCCCTAAGTACTTAATAAATTGTAACTAAAAGACGGTATCTATTATGAATTTAATATTAGATCTGGCATGGAGGTGCATTTTATCTTATGAATCATTATTATAACAAGAGGCTTTGCAGTTTTACTTTTAAGTCCAAATAACAACATATTCAAAATATAATAAACAAACATAAAATTAAATTAATAAATATGTATCTTTTAAATTAAGGATTCCTGGGTAAGTCTATGTATTATATGCATTATAAGTTTATAAGTATTTTAAATTCATCTATGGTATCTTATTGGTTATTTAATTTGACTTAATTTATGGCACTTAATTACTGTACACTTCACTATATTTGCTTGTAATTTTCGCTTGGCAATAAAACTAGAATGTTGTGACTTGATATCATCATCCATCTTGTCCTTCAAAGATGTGTGTAAAAAGAGGGCGTTACGGACCTGCAGATGATTTCATCATTTATCTTCGTCACTCGATCAAACGTGCTGCCCTTATGTCAAGTGTTTTTTCTTTTTTTTTTTTTGTTTCTTTTGTAAATTGAGCTTGAAACAATCTCTGTGAAACGCGCGGAAAATTATTCAAGACACTCCGAGTAAAAGTCAACCTATACGCAGCACATTTATGATTTTTAAACAAGTAAAAATGTGAAATCTACTTATTAAATGCATTTTATTTAGTTTTTGTATTATATTTATGTTTTCAACCAGATTTAAAACAATTTTAAATGATTGTGAGTGTAAAGATTTAAAATGAATATTACTTTAACTCTACGGTTAAAAACTATTGGCTCATACGAAAAAAAAAATACTGTACGTAATTTTCAGAATGGAAAAGGACGACGGTAACAGTTATTACAAAATACGATGGACGGGACTGGGAACCGAAGGGTGAGTTCGGGAGCATGTCGGTTTGTGATTTTGTAAAATTCAGCACGTTGCGCTCTCGTCACTAAGGAAGTGTAGGATTTGTAATTGTACTTTAAAACTTGTAAATATTTAAAAAACAAAAATCCATATATTTAAGGTATGGATATAACAAATATTTGTTTCTTCGTGAATAATGTTATTCCGTGGATTCTCAGACAGATGTTTACATAATTTTTATTCGTAGTTTAAACCCAAAAAACAATATAAAACAAATATGAGTTGCGCCATACAATTTTTCTGGACTCGAATTTTCCGCGCTAGCTCCAAACTTACAAGAATTACATTATGTTTTTTAGACCTTTAGCCTCTGGCAGTACTTTTGTTCAGAGTGTATAACCGAAATCCTTTGAAATGCAAATTTGGCGACGCCGTTTTGAGTTTTTTCTTTCTTTTACCATTTCCACCTTTTTTTTCAGCCACGATGGAAAATCAAGTGAAGTCAACGGCAAATGATGTCAGCTCGCGGGCTCGGGCACGGCACGCACTTTGCATATGGCCAAAAACAGGTTGGCCGCGAATTTGAAACAAAATGAAATGCGCCAGCGGCATCGGCCGAAAAACAAGATGAGGCAAAAGGTGGCCGGGCCAGGCCAAAACGGGCATTTTTCGCGTTAATTATAAGCGCCAAGGCCAATACAGGCTCATGCATACATACAAACAGGCAGACAGATACAGACACATACACTTAGATGCGGTGCGTTAATCTCTCATTTGACAGTTGGATTCAATTAGGAACGCCGCCGTCGCCACCCACACATGTGCGTGAGCCGCACGCCAGCCACCCCAAAAATCAAGTTCTGCCTCTGCGCTCTCTCTCGCTCTCTCTCTCAGTCTCTTTCCACACTCGGGCGCGGTCGGCCCGTGAGCCGAGTGAAGCCGAAGCGCCAGCAGCCAATCAAGACGCTGGAGGGGGCGTCGAAGGTAGCAATGGCGCGAGACGGCAATAGCGCTCGGTTCGCGCCATCTCGCTCGTGCACGCTCTCTCGTGCCGTTTCAGAGCGCAGGCGTCGACGACGCCGAACCGAACTGAGGCAGCGGCAGCGCCAGCAGGTCTAATCAGAATCAGTCTGTGGAGACTTTTCGCGCCGTGCACTTTGTAACGGAGAAAATTTTGTGTCGCGTTCGTTCGAGAGGGGGAGCTACAACGAGTGTGAGTGTGAGTGCGAAAGAGAGGGCGCGCAAATCTCTGCTTGATAGTACGAGAAATCGATAAGAGCCAGCAGCTGAAGTGGAAGAAGAAGAAGCAGCAGCAGCAGAGAAGCTGAAAAGAAGTGCGCGTGTGTGTGTGGGTGTTGTCGGCAATTGTAAACGAAATTTTCAATTTAACGGCAAATCAATATGGAAAGAGCCTGAGAAGGAAAATGCCACAGAGGAATATCAGCATCATTGCGACGCAATTGCTTTGAGTACGTATGAGAGGGTTCACGAAAAACTGTTGAAAATAAACGAGAAAATTTCACTCTGTTGAAAATAATAAAAAGTACTCGTATTGCGCGTTTATGTGTGGTTGTGTGTGTGTTGGTGGAAATTTTGTAAACACACGTACACGTGACAAGTGCGCTGGTGTGCGTGCGGCCGTGCGTGCGTGTTTTCATACTCGCCGTATTGGAATTTTCGTCGTGCGGCGAACAACAGCGACCGCGGCGAAATTGCGCGCGCGCAAAAGTAGAAAGTTGGCTTCCATCTCGCTGCCACCTCCACCACCCAGCGCTCTCTCGCCTCGGCGAATAGATACAAATTAGTGTCGTCGTCGTCGTGCGCGTTCGTTTCGCTCGCCTCGCCGCGGCGGCGAATTTGTTTGGATTTCGGTTTTCGCGTTGATTTGGATTTCAGTTGAACTCTGGACGTGGACGCGGGAAATTCGAAATTCGTCGCCGAGTTTTCGGGCATTCGAGTTTCTCGTTTCGGCTCAGCGCTCCATGTTTTCGTATTTCGTTTTTTTCTTCTCCGCTGTGAGTGCAAGTTTGTGTGTGTGCATGAAGAGAGGGATGGCTTGTGTGTGTGAACCACCCTGCGGGCGCTCGTGCCGGCGTAACTGTTGTTGTTATTATTTCTCTCACACCTTGTTCGTTTGTGTGTGTGGAGTTTGCGAGAGTGTGTGAGTGCGCGCCTTTTACGAAATTGCGGCGTATAAACAGAAAGCACAATAAGAAGAGAAAAATCAAGAACGTCATCAGTTTCGACGTCACTGAAAAGGCTGGGTGGCATTTTCCAGCTGAGTGGGCGTACACACAGCTTCTTCATTCTGTTTGATGCCCGGTTTTCCCTTGCCCCTGTCCATCTCCTTCTCCGTTTTGGCTTAGTTTCAGTTCAAGTCGCCGCGCGGCCCTTTGTTTTTGTTTTTGTTTGCTTTTTTGTTTTGCTAGCACAGCCTCCTCGGCCTGCTGCGGCTGCTCTGCTCCCCCTTTTTGCCTCTTTTGTGCCAGTTTCGCGTGAGCGGCAAGCGAGCAAAAAAAAATAAGCAAATGGCAAAGGAAGACACAAAAAATGGGCAAAGTGATGCGACTTTTGGTTGCGCTATGCAGTGGGTGGCTGAGAGGGGGTAGGTGATTTAGATTGTAAGAAGGTGGACATGGGTGATTAGCAGGCGAGGTATAAGCGAATAATTAGGGGGTTTCGTTTGTGGTCACGTAAAATAAGGACTATGAAAATCTATTATTATTAAAAAACTCCTTTCATAAAAAAACAAATATTAAACAAAAAAATATTTGCCTTCAAATATGAGTATTTAGCTATTCAGTATTATTATTTTAACATATTAACAAAATATATAGTAACAGTATAATTCTAAAATTTACGACTTCATATTTAAAAAACTGTTAAAAACTTGATTTTAATTAATATTTAAGTAGTTAGTTAATATTTTTACCTAAGTACCTATCAGGTTTTAATTCTTCTGGTTTAATTTAACTTTTTACTCCATTAGAAAAAATTATGCTAAAGGTAAATTATGTCAATTTCTAAAATATTTAAAACTCGATCTGTACTTTGATACCATCAAAGTTCTTTAAACTAAAAGGGCATAAATAGTTTATTATTCGTTATAGAATTTTATTAACAAAGAATCTTAGTTTAATAAATATTTTCCAACTTAAACCCTTTGGTCTGAAATACAAGGGATAACAATTGGATCTAAAAATGGTGTTTCATATATATTTTAATAATTCTTTTTGCAAATTCTATGTATTCTCCAAACTATTCGGTATAAACTTACTTTAGCTTTACAAACTTTTTATTTACGGTAATATACAAATAAACGAGAATTAAAACAAACTGTAGTACAAAACTCGGTATTATATATTCAACATTTTCAAAAAATGTATAAATCAAGCTTTGGAAAATCGTATTTGCTAAGAGCAATCTAATTAAAATAGGTTCAAATCCGCTATAATACACGTAAGGTTTAATATTTGTAATAAAATTATAGTTAGAATGATAAATATTACTCTAAAGAGTTAACAAAAACCAAAAGATTACAAAAATATTACCATTTCAAAGAACTTCTGCAATATACATCTCAAAGTTCCTCCCAAAGTTTCTCGGCCAACCCAGCCAATATATTCCGAGTAGAAAATGCCCTTCCATCAACAGCAACCTGCTGCTGGCTGATCCACAATGCGCTGAACTTTGCCCTGAACTCTCGGCTCGGCGGCCTGCCTGCCTCCATCGTCATCGTCATCATCATCATAGCGTAATCATCGTCAGGGCATCATCGCCATAATGATGGAAATTCAGTTTCCACAAAAGCGTAATTTTCGTAGTTTTATTCGTTTGTTTGGGAGGCAACCCCAAAAAGAAGGGGGTACTCGGGGGGACACTAAGCTAAAACTAGCTTCAAGTACACATCACACAGCTTTTCGCTTTGGGGTTTTTCTCTCGGCTTTCCTCGGTTTTTCTCGGCTGCTCTGCTTCGTTCGGGTTAGAGGTGCCCTCTTGCGGCACGAAGGGCGTTTCGTGCTCCGTAATAGCCCCTCGTAATGCCCCCTCGTAATGCCCCTTCGCACACACAAAGTTTGCCACTTTTGTGTTCTGCCTTTTTTCATATTTTTGTGTGTGCCTGCAGCATTGTTCCGATTCACGGATATGGATGGCTGCCTTACTAGTCTACAGTTTTCTATACTGCCGCGTCTGCTGCCGCTGCCATATCTTTTGGGACAAGATACTCGGCCACAGATACAGATACAACGTTGATATATCTGCTTTGCTGCTTTGTGGCTTTTTTGCGTTGACGAGCGACAACCACAAACGATGTCGACGACGACGATGATGTGACTGGGATTGCTGCACTGTCAGCCAGCCGGTCCGTCGTCCGTCAGTCCGTCAGTTGTTGTTTTCCCACACAAAGTTGAGTGTCTTTATTCCCACTCTCTGTCGAGGGATTCTTCTATATCCTACACAGTTGATCAGCTAAAATCATCAGCATTGGCATTCTGCCATTTATGACATTCATGGTAATTGCTAAAACCCTTTCTCCTTATGATTTCTCCCTCCTTGTAGGATCCCCTTAAGAGGCTAATATTTATAGTAAGGATATAGTAAGCAGGAGAGAATGCACTTGCAAACAACGCACAAATCGGTGGATAAGGAGCCACAAATCACAACCATGGATACAGCAGCATCTTTAGCTTCCCGGGATATACGGCAGTTTCACGATCTGATCACCTGCGGCATTTGCCGGGGCTATATGATCGATCCAACCACAGTGGATACTTGCTATCATACATGTAAGTACCTTATATTTTAGCAAGATTTCTAATATTTCTAGCTAGATTAAGAGATACAGATACAGAGATACGGAGAAAAAGTAATAGTTTCCTGGCTTAAACCATCTGGCTATTAAATACCAATAAAATAATGAAATAAGTTATGCCATATGATTTTATGCTCTCGAATTGTTAGTGGCAGGCTCTAGAGCTTTTCTTAGGTTCTCTTGAAAGAGTCTTTGTTTAATAACCAGAGAGAAAAAGAGAGAGATTGAGAAATTGGGAGATCTCTAGAGCCAACCGCTCTCTTGGACGCAAACTCTCTTGCATTCTAGATCTTTACGTACATAAACGCAATACATAATAATATTAATAATAAGTAAAATATAAACTTTTTCATACACTGTTTAGCTTTATAGAAAATTTAATCAATTCAAACCTGTTTATATTATTTTCAATATATAATAATAGAAATAATTACCAGGCAATAAAAGCTTTAAGGTCACACCCATTTAAACATTTTCCAACCATATCTCTCACCTTGATTCATAGATTGCCGCAGTTGCATACTGAAGCACCTGCTCCGCATGGTTTACTGTCCCGATTGCAAGGCCAGCGGTGGCAAGGAGATCAGCGAAACCAACCTCAGATCGGATGACACTCTGAGATCGCTGGTCTTTAAGCTGGTGCCGGGACTCTACCAAAGGGAGTGCAATGAGCTGGAAGAGTTTGAGAAACAACACGAGGATCTGGTCGATGAAAATCAAGCGCCACGTGAGCAGGAGTTCTTTACCGCGACAGAACTTGTGAGGTGAGTTTGGAGGAAACCTTGGGAAGCGGGGGAAATTGATAAAATCTTTTTTGTAATTGTTTGACTAACCGTGCTCTCTTCTTGTTATTTTCCTTGTTTTCCCACAGCTTATCCCTGGAATACCATCCCGCCATGCTGGACCAGTGCGGTCCTGGCGAGGTGCCACCCATTATTTACCTCCAGTGCCCCGCTGGGCTGCGTGTGGAGCTTCTAAAGAGATTTCTCTGCTCCAAGTACAGCATCGAGGCGGAGAATAAGCTGGTTGAGGTGGAGGTCACCTACGAGGACGAGGTGCTGCCCTCCCATTTCACGCTAATGGATGTGGGATATTGCTATAATTGGAGTCGGGTGAGTTTGGGTTTTTTGAAAAGCTTTTACAAATATATGAAAAAGGTTTCTAGCGCAGAGGAAAAGAGGGCGGTGATATTTAAAAATATTTTACACTTAGTTTTAGCACTTTTGAAACTCAAATAATGTTAATTAAAAAGGTATTTATATTAAGATAAATTAAAGGTATTAAGATTAATATTTTTTTAAAGAGAAATTTCCCTAGTGAGCGAATTTGTCTAAAATAAATTCCAATACCAAAGGAATGAGGTTCTAGCTGGGTTTTATGGATTTATATTAATAATTTTAGGCGCTTAAATCATATTAAGAGTCCTTATTCCTTTTGTTTTCATAATAAAACAGAGTAACACTTGGAAAATACAATGAATTTAAATCATTTTAACGTTAGATATGAAATAACAAGGTCTAAATCGGATATTTTGTATTATTATTTAAATAAACAAGGTCCAGATGGGATACTTTTTCTAGGATTACTTAGATAAAACATTAGTTTTTGTTAAATAACAAAAAAATACAAAATTTGTAGAGAGGAAATGTCTTGATTCCTTGTAGTATTCATAACAAAACAAAGTAACTCTTAAAAAATACAATGAACATTCATATTTTTAACTTTAAATATTAAATATTAAATTTAATATTAATATTAAAATTAATATTAAATAAAAAGGTTTAAATTGGGTACTTTTTCTGAGATTGTTTCGATTAAACATTAATTTTAATGTTAAATCAACCAAAAACTTAATCCTGTTCATGGAGTTTTCCATTAAATTTCCCAATCAACACTTTCTTTAGTAGCTTTGGCATATTTTGAATCGTTTCTTGGTTAACCCACAACACTTCCTTGTCTTTATTACGATACAGTTTGTTAAATAAACCATAAAATTGTGTTCAGAATCTTAATTTCTTATGTAAAAGAAAGTAAAAAATTAAAACTACAGTGAATATTAATATCTTTTAAGTTAAATTGTAAAAAACAGGTTACAGTTTAGCTACATTTGCTAAAATTACGTAGTTTAAACCTTATTTTAATGTTAAATCAACCAAAAACTGTGTCCTTTTCTATGAGTTTTCCATTACATTTCCCAATCAACACTTTATTCAGTTGCCTTGGCACATTTTAAATCGTTTCTTGGTCAACCCACAACACTTGATAGTTATTATTGCGATACAGTTTGCCAAAATAGCCAGGGGGACAGTAAAGATCAGGGTTGAAGCGATAGATTCAGACTTGATTTGAGAATTTTAAGGTAGGTCTGGCGGCCTGGGATGTGCAAATATTTTAGGATACACGCCCTTTTTGTCCTCTGTGCGGCGGCGGAGGTCTATTGTCCCCTTTTGCGGTCTATCCCAATTACTCGATAAGGGTTTTTGGTTTTCGGTTTTCGGTTTGGCGGGGGGGAACCCAATCCAATTGTCTCGGATGTTTAGCTTCCACTTTCCACCCTTGTCATCAACCTGCCCTCTTTTTCTATTCCGCATTTCTCCCCTCGGCTCTGCTGGAAAACCCATTTAGCAATCGCCGATGGCCTTCTGCTACCGGATTCTGCTCCACGAGAGCGAGCGGACAAAAAACGATGAGAATAATCTATCCAGGATTAACCAGGACATTGAACCGGAGCAATCGGAGCATACGGTGGCCAGGAGTCGCTCCAAGTCTGCCAAGTCGGTGACTTTTGCCGAGGATCTCGAGTCGGAAATGGAATCGCCACGCTCCAAGACCGGACCAAGGAGCAAGACTTCGCCAAAGGTATCGCCGCAGGCCAAGAATAAGCGACTGGCTGGGAGCTCCACGAGCTCAACTTCGATGGCCAAGCGGGAGCTGGAGCTAGAGCCGGCGGCGGTGAGCAGCTTCAAGAGCCTAAGGAGCAATGACATGCGCTACAGCGACTATGCCGTCTCCAAGGTGAAGAGCGAGCCGGGACAGGAGCAGGATCATCAGGCAGCTACGAGGGAGCAGCCACTGGAGGCCAACACGAACATAGTGGTCAGCATTCCGCCCTCGCAGCTGGGCAAATCCTACGTGGATGCCGAGGACTTCGAGTTGAAGACGGCCAACAGAAAGGGAGCCGCTGGTGGACATCTACCCAAGCTCAAGATCGAGTTGACCAGCATGAGGAGCAAGCTGAGCATGCCCATGTCGGCGGGACCGCGACTAGAGGACACCTCCTGCTCCTCCTCGGCATCCAGTCAACAGCTGGATCTGGAGACATATGCCAAGAACATAGGCCTCAAGCCCATCGAGCAGCCTGCGGCAGTGCCCTTGCCCGACAGCAGCAAATACAGTCCCAATGCCTCGCCCATGTCCTCCTGCTCCAGCTCCACGAACGGCTCCAGCTGCAGCCTGGGCACTGCGGATGCCAGCACCTCCACTAGCACTAGCACCAGTTCGCATCGCAAGCGCAAGAAGAAGCACTCCAAGGAGCCCAAGGATGCCAATGGGAAGCGGAAGAAGCTGCATGCGGAGATCTCCTCGCAGACGGACGGCAAGATGAAGGTGAAGATCACCACCAAGCACAAGGTGGACCTGAAGCGTTCCCATTCGCTGGCCAGTGCCAGTGAGTTGGCGCTGCAGCAGCTGAAGCTGGACGAGAAGCTGCTGGCCACCAGCAACACCACCACCACATCGGAGGTGCTGCTCAACCGGACGCTGGGCGAGGAGGCGCGTAGCATTAGCAGCTTGGTAACGGGTGGGGCACCCACGCCACCGCCCACACCCACAGCGGAACCGGAAGTGCTGGCCACAAGGCCCAAGGAGCTGGCTCTGCCCACTTCGCCGCCCTTGCCGCCCAGCTTGTTCAAGGCTTTTACGCCCACAACGACGACGACGACGGCAGCGGCTGCGGGAGTTCCCAATGCTTCTGCTCCTGCGACAGCGGGTCAGGTGAAGCCCAAGACCACCACGAGTCCCCAGCAGCAGCAACATCAGCCTGTCCAGCCGCAGTCTTTGCCCAATAAGACCCAAGCCAAGCCGCCGCTGAGTAATAACAACAACCGGAAGCCGGCCAGCGGACACTTTGTGGTGCCACAAGCGCCCAGCAACAACAACCGGAATCTGTATCCCATGCAGCGCTACCTCTCCACGCCGAGCTCCATTGCCAGTGCGGCCAATAAGCAGACGAAGAGGTCGCTCTCCCTGGAGGAGTCCCATCCGGCCAAGCAGGCGCGCCTGAATCACAGCCAGGCCCAGGCCATGGCCATGTCCAGCTATGCGGCCAAGTTCCAGATGCAGCAGGGATGCGGCAAGACGGCGGCGGCCTCCTATCTGCCCAATCCCCAGCGTCTGTACGGACCAGAGATGGTGGGCAAGCCGGCGTCGATGCCCCTTCTCTGCCCCGCAAGCCTTAGCCTCAGTCTGCCCAGCACAACGCTGAGCAGCAGTGGCAGCTCGGTGACCATTACGGCCAGGCCCAGGACTACGCCATCAACTGGGGGCTATGCCTTTCCCGACAACAACAACAGCAGCATGAGCCATGTGCCCGCATTGGAAATCGTTCGATTGCCATCGAGCAAGCAGCAGCAGCAGCAGCAGCAGGGTCAGAAGATGACGACGATGCCACCGCTGATGGGACCACCAACGGCTCTGCCCAAGCAGCAGGGACACAACAGTGGGGCGGCCAAGAGGAGCAGCCAGTCGCCGCCAATGCCAATGCCTCTCCCACTGCCTATGCCGCTGCCCTTGCCAATGACAACGATACCAACAATTGTCAAGTCGCCGCCGCTGTCAGTTGCGCTTAGCGGGCAAAGGAGCAGCAACTCCCACTCCAGCAAGAACAGCAACAATGCCGCTTATCGCACATCGCCGCCTGCATTAATAAATCTGCGCAATGCCGCTTCATCCTCGTCGTCGTTTCCATCAAAGTCGAGCAACAGCAGCAGCAGCAGCAGCAGCAAGCCGGAGCAGGCCAATTCAAAGAAATCCCCGCCAGCCGGGGCTGCAGCCAAAGCCAATGGCTTGGACAAGAGCTCGAAAACGAGTTTGCGTGAGTTTCGGCCAGCGACGGGGGCAGCCAAGGATGCCGACATACTTGATTTATCAGCGAACACGGGCAGGAACAGCAGCAGCAGCAGCAGCTCGAGCGGTTCCAGCAAGGCGCCCACATCGCCCAGGCCCGAGGCGGCGGCGGTCAATAGTAGCAACAGCCTGGAGGCAGCCCTCAACAAGATCAAGCAGAACATATCCGCCAACAGCAATGGTGGAGGAGGAGGAGGAGGAGCAGGAGGAATGGGAGGAGTGGGAGGAGTAGGAGGATTAGGAGGAGTGGGAGGAGCAGGAGGAGTAGGAGTAGGAGGAGCAGGAGCTGGAGCAACTTCCTCAAGCAGCAGCAATGGCACTGGCGATGATCTCCAGAATCTGCATATGCTCTCGGAATCGGCAACTGCGCGCGAGAAGATTTCGATAGCCAAGGGAGGCAACAACAACAACAACAACAACAATAGCAACACTAACAACAACAACAACAGCATCTTCGAGGGAAAACCCAAGAATGCCAATGCCAATGCTGTGGTGAGGCCACAGAATGCCTCCGTTAGAAGCATACCCAATCCCTCGGCTTTGGCCTTTCGCAATCAGCCAGTGGTGGCGGCCACTCCAGCCACAACTTCGGCGACCATCAGCAAACCCTTGACAGTGCGCGCCGAGGAGGCAAAGCCCAAGATGTCCACAGGATTGCTCAGTCCCACTAGCAGCAGCAGCAGCAGCAGCAGTGGGAGCAGCAGCAGCACCTCTGGCGGAGGCAGTGCAGCCACCTCGCCGCGGGCTTTGACCAAGAAACCCACGACCATCGATCAAGTGGCTGCCAATTTGAATATTCGAGCCGAGGCCAAAGCTGCTGCCTTGGCAGAGGAGGCGCCACCCGTTCCCAGCTGCCATGAGGCGGCCAAATCCCCAGAGCTGGCCAAGACCACAACAACTGTGACAGTGCCAGTGCCACCACCAGCTCCAGCCCCAGCCAAGGAGCCCAAGGAGACAGCCATTACTGTGTCGGCGGCCAGCACCCTGCTGCCGGAATCACTGTCCAAGCCGCCCGTACAAATCGCCGCCACCGACACCTTGGCTCCGGTGGCAAGTTCCGCTTAGTCACAAGGTGAGTGTCATTAAAATATAAGTTTTTTGAAATTATCTAAGATTTAACCATTAGGGAAGTATTTAATAATGTTTTTGTTGTTTTTTTTAAGAGAAAATCTATGCATAATGTTTTAATTTGAAATATTTTCAGATATAGTTAATTAAGTAGTTAAGAGTATGCTGGAAAGCATGTTCTATATATGTACACAATTAATAATACTATTCCTGAAAGAAGAAATGCTTGAACTAAGAGGGTTCATTTGCTGAAAGGAGTTCATTTTCTAAAAGAGTTCATTTACTGGAAAGATTTTATTTGCTATTATTTGAAATACTTGTTTGCTGGTAGAGTTCGTGGTAGATGAAACTTTCTGGTTTGTTATAATCAACTATCGTGATAACTAAAGTTATATGTTCGAAAGTGACACTTCATCAGATTTCATTTGATTATAGAAAGACAACCTGATTAGGTAGTTCCTTTTCATGTAGAGATCCCAATAAGGTAATACAATTTTTAATAAAGTTCACTTATTAAGAGAACACTTTTTTTAATGCGGTTTTACTACCGGAACCTCTTCTAACTAATTTATAATATACATTTGTAAAAGTTGCTCAGAGTTTTTTTTATCGAAGTTCATTTTATGATAGAGGGATAACCTGCTGGGTTTATTCATTTTCTAAAAAGAGTTCAATTACTAAGAGAATTCTTTTCTAACCAGATTCAATTTAATGCGAGTTCACTTGCTTAGGGGGTTTATTTCCAAATACTGTTCATTTGCTTAAATAATTCATATTCTAGGAGAATTCATTTACCAAAAGAAGAGTTCATGTGAGAGTTCAAGTCACATTCGGAACAAACTTTCTTGATTTTTTTATAGCCAACTTCAGTGACCTCTTCTAACTATTTAACTTGGCTCAGTTCAGTGCTACTCTGCCAGTTCTTTTCCCCACTTCCCTTATGAGTTGTTTATACGTATAATTTTTCTTTTTGGCGCATTTCCCACACTTGATGGGATTGAGACTCAAATTATACAAATTACATTTCGTGTTTTGCGTTTTCTGCCCCGTTTTTTTTTCTTCTGTTTTCCTTCTTTCTGTTTTTGTTGTTATTTCCCTTACACATTTTCCCCCGACTTTTTGGCTTTTCTCAAGTAGTCATTATACCAGAAATAATGTATCTTCCTCAACGTACTCGCTTGCCCGCTCTCGCTCTCTCTCTCTCTCGCGCTATATCCCTCTCTTTTGCTCTTCGGCGGCCCGATGCTCGTCTTTCGACGCTCGGCGTTCGTCACTTGACTCGGTCGTGTCGGTCATTCATACGACGCTTTGCCTTTATTTTCGCCGTTATAGGCAGCAGCAACACGGCAACAACAACTACATTCTACACTTGCTTTTGACTTTTTCGCTGTGTTTTCTATTTCTCTACATTTTTTTTTTATTTTGTTCCGTCCGTTTCGTGGCTTTTTTCTGTTTTGGTTGGCCTTTTAATGAACATCGGGCCGAGTAGAGAGTCATTACATCATTTTGTATTTTCACCCATAGAAAGGCGCAGCAGAATAACATTTTCATTCATTCTGGTGCACAGCGAAAAAAAATAGGTGTTTACCTTTGATTTTAACTTTTATTACTAGTTACTGAAGAAAGGTTTCAAAGAGATTTGAGAGAAATTTTGAAAAACGCTTCATAATTCTATAAATTATTTATTCGATAGGTTATAATATTTAAACAGACTTTCTCAAGATCTATCAAAGGGCGATTCTGACTTTAAATTCAGGTCAGTCTTGATTCAAAATACAACTTTGACTCAACACAGAGAATATTCATTAATCAGAGTTCCTTGGCTTAAGTAGAGAAAGTTAGCTGGTAAAGAGAATATATTTGCTAATAGTTTATTTTCTGAGCGTTCATTTTCGAACAGTATTCATTCTCTGAGAGTATTCATTTGCTAGAAGTTATTCTTTGCTGAAATGCGTTTGTTTGCGAAACCAGAGTTAATTTTCTGAGATAGAGAGTAAACTGGCTGAAGGAATTCATTTGTTAAGGTTTCCTTTTTCGAGAGTTTTCATTTTCTGAGAGGGTTCATTTGCTAAAATGTGTTCTTATCCTTAATCATAGTTCAATGGTTAAGACAGAGATACGTAACTGGCTGAGGGAATTAATTTGTTAAGATTTCATTTTCAAAGAGTGTTCATTTTCTGAGAGAATATGTATATTTTTAGAGTCTTCATTTTCTGCGTGAATTTGCTGAGCAAATTAATGCCACATAAAGTTTAATCTTTCTATCATTATTTCCGTATTCTGCCAGAATAGTATTTAACAGATGTTCATTCCCTAGTTCTTTACTTCATATGCTTTGTATATTATTCCAATTAAAAAATGTACTTAAAATTATTGAGATAAACCAAAAGAGACCCCCTCGTAATACCAACTTCTTTCCGTGTATCTTTTGCAGCGTTTCTTTGGCTGTGCGGAACGCAAATGTATCTTGTGGCGCCGCTGGAGAATCTACAAAACACGGACAGCAACAACGGCAACTGAGGTGATGCGGTGCAGCGGTGCAGCGCACCTGTAGAGGAAGCAGCAGCAGCAGGCAAGAAGTTTTCCAACCTCGCTCCCGAAGAAAAAAGTGCAATTTAAGTAATCAGTAAACAAGAAAATAAGCCTTAGAACTAACCCGAAATAGCCTCATATAGACAAGCAATATCTACAATTGATACAAGTATACACAGCTCTAGGGAAGCGACAACCACAGGCAGAACATCAAGAACAACATTTTTGCATGTGCAAATATTTGCAATCGAATTAGTACGCGTCTAAATAAATAGGTAAATAAACCGAACAGCGTTCAAAAGTGCCAGCCAAACGAAATTCATGAAATAAATACAAAAAAAAAAATAATCGAGAGAGGAGCGCGACGGGGCGGCGAACTTAATAATCAAAAGCAGTCGCGTCAAAAGCAGAAACAGCAAAGGCAGCAAACAACAAATTAATTATAAAACAAAAATATATCAACAGAAAAATGTGTGTGCGTTAAAACCGCGATAAGGTCACACACCAGCACACAACCACTCGGACTCTTGATGGACACTGAGAGATCTTTGTTTTTTATTTGGGGAAAGTCCAAGTAGAAATGAAAACCAAGACGTAGCAAAAATTATTTTCGAGTCAAGCGCGAGCGATAGTAAAACCACTTTTTTTTTTTAAAAACCAAAACAACAAGCTGATAGGAAAAGCGAAATCGCTTCAAGAATATTTGATTACTTCGGTGCGGAAAAACCCCCGACGAGGATAAAGAAGTGTGAAAATTCGGTGGTGGCGTCGCGGTGCTCTCTCGGTTAGGTTGGTTAGGATAGGATTGGGCTTGGGACAGTGCTGTGCTGTGGCAACCCACACACACACAGGGCACAGATACACACTCGCACCGGGGCGATAAAATTTTAACGATTTTGCGCCGTTTTGAGCGAGCGTGTCAAGCATAAAGATACAAAACAATACTCGGCAAGGCGAAAAATAAAACAAACAAAACAGAAACCGAATAATAACACACATACAGCACACACATGCGTATATTTATACATATATCTTGTAGATACTTTTTCGTATTAGTTGTTTAAGCGAGTTACGTTTAATTGCAGCACGAACTTTGTACATAAATTTCAAATCGAAGCCTCAACGAGAAGGGCAGCAAAGGCAGATAACAGAAAACTGAAAACTGAAAAGCAGAAAATTGAAAACTGAAAAGCAGAAAACTGAAACCAGAAAAACAGAAAGAAAAAAACTGACAAAAAACAGCACCCAGCACAAGATACATTTTAATTTTTTAGAGCTTCGACCAAAAGAAATACTATATAATACGGCACATACGGACATATTATTGATGATATACTCCCATCTCCTATATACTTACGATATTCGTAGCCAAGGCTCTAGGTTCTTCGTACACTTATCCAATTTCTATATATATGATATATTTTTTGTTTTTGTTATTTATACTTAAACCGCATCTGTACATATTTTTTAAGCAAAGAGTGTAAAGATTTTTATATAAAGGGGGAGAGAATGTGTAAAACCACTAAATTGTATGAGTTTCTCGAGGGATATAATAGCTGGGCCCCTGGCCATGGAGGTAAATCCACCCCGTGTCCTATGTCTAAATACGATTGCAACCCCCTGAATGCGTGGCATCCCCTGTGATCGCGCTACAAATTAACATAATTTCCAGGCAATCTAACAAATTGAAGAAAGCAGACCCAGAGACCCGGACCCGGCTATAGCCCATTATTTTTCGGCTCGACTCTCCTGATTGTTGTATATTTATTTATTCCTATTATCTATATATAAAATATATATATATATTTCTAGTTGTAAAGATCGCTCGAGATATTGTACTGTTCGGAAACCTTAACTAAAGCTAAAACTACAACTAAAACTAAAACTAAAAACCTATTGAATACTTAAATATAAAGCATATTATGTGTTTAGAAATCTGATTGTATGCACGACTTGTATGTAATATTGTTAGACAACACACACACACACCACCCTCGAAATGTAATCCAAAACACACACATCCAACACACACACTAAGTTAAATTAGCTGATTTTCGACAAACAATAAAAACATGAAAATGGAAAGGAACAACACCCTGTATAACGAATGCGACTGTCTTGTGGCTTTTTATTTTTATGGCCCTGTGCGGGATAAATCAGAACGCGCGTCGTCGGCGTCGACAGAAGGTGTCGCCCCATCCCCAACCTCAACCCAACCCGAAGGAAGTCGGCTCGGGTTACCAGCCTCAGACCCATCCTTCCACTCTTCTGCTCTGGTGCCCACAAATCACCGATTGTCTTGCAACCCCGCTTTTGGCCCACGAGTCGTACTTGTTGGCACTGCGGATTTCAACGCTTTTCATGGCCCGTGCCACAAGTATCCGAGTGAGTGGGAGTGGGACTCAGAGTGGGACTGAGAGTGGGAGGCGGTGGGCGAGCACTTGCCGGAAACATATGGCAGCACGCTAAAACCAGAGCCTTTGTCGCCGCTCCTGATGACGCCTGTGCACTGGAAACTATTTATGTGTGACTATTATTATAGATTTTATTAATAAATTAATTAATTATAATAATTAATTATTTCATAATTTTGTTCTTACAACGTCAAAGATAAGTGGGGAGTCAGGGATAATTATGGAAGTGATAGGAAACAAGTCTTTCCCTAAAAACTAAATGATTTATTACATATTGATTTATTAGTAAGAAGAAATTGATATTTTTTTATGATGGTAAGGGTTCTTTTTTTAAGTGTATTAAATTCAGCCACTACTTAACATAAATTTATTAATTTAGTAGAGCTTAAAGTTAAGAAACTATCCTGTTACGAGCTAGGATAGTGACGATTTGACCCTAAGTTCAAATAATTTAGTACATAATTGACTTTTGCACACTATTTTATTTATCAATAAAATAGTTGATTAACTCAATGGTTATAATTTTTCCACAAAAAATTACTTTATTCAAGGATATATAAATATTTGTAACTTATTACAAATAAAAAAATGTTACATTTAAAAAAGGTAAAATATTACCAAAATGCTTAAATGTTCTTTACAACTGAAGAAAATCATTAAAAATTTAAAGAGAGAGTAAACAAAAAGTATCTATTATGAATTTGTAACAATTAAGGTTCTGAAAAACTGAAAAATAGAATTTTCATGATAGAAAATCAAAAAAATCCAAACCCAATTTAATATTTAAATATTATTTATTCGATTCTATCAGCTTATGAGATTTTCTATACCAATAATTGGGAAGTCTCGCCAT
This sequence comes from Drosophila burlai, assembly GCA_008042655.1. Lineage (NCBI taxonomy): Eukaryota > Metazoa > Arthropoda > Insecta > Diptera > Drosophilidae > Drosophila > Drosophila burlai. The sequence continues at coordinate 9,127 of VNJT01017095.1, read as the reverse complement.
AGGCTATTAGGTTAATTCCATTTATTATGGTAAAATATATCCCTATGCGAAACAGTGACTATAAAATCCAATTTTCTTCCCGTGTGGCAGCTTGTCTTCCTCCACAAAGCCGCAGAGCCTTGCCACAGTCGCTTCCACATACCGGGGCACGTGCCAGTGTGCCACCCAACAAAACACCCACCCAACAATCATCCCACCCATTCATTCATCCATTCATTTTCCAGGCGGACGGATGGCGTAACCTTCTGCAAGGGCGATTGCCGCCGAAGCCAAGCCAAGCGCACGAGGACGTGCACAAGGACGAAGACGAAGCGAAGGAAGCTTCAGCTTGAGCGGCAGCTTTCGGTAGCTAGGAGTTTTTTTTATGGTCTCATGTAAGCCGTGCATCAGCTAACGATAGTCGTGTTTTGGCTTAGAGATGGGAGTCAACTTATGAGATAGAAAAATGTATCTTATGGGGTTTAAAAACAATTTTAAAGGCTTTAAACTAAAATTTGTTAAGGAATTGAGTGTCATTTAAAATTATTAAATGGTTATTTGGAGCAAAGTTGGAAAAGTACTGCAATTTTTGATGTTAACAACGATATTTCGACAATAAAGTTTGATGTTTGTCAAACTCTTTTATAGTGCACATTTTAAAAAACCTTTAGAAATTTCCTATAGTAACATAAACCATCAGCTAAAAATAAAGATGTTTTTCGTACTCTTTAATATGAAATGTTACTAAAGGGATTTAAAACTAGAACTAGAATATCTTTTTTTACTTTAAAATATTCAAAAATACACAGATCTCTTGTAAAAACCCTATTCTATATTTGTTTATGTTCTTAAATCAATTTAAAATACCCAGTTTTCTTGTAAAAACCCTCTTCTATATTTTTTTTTATCACTCACGACCCCACTCCCACGTGTCACGCACTCACCTCTAGCCGAACAACTTGTTGTTTTATTTGCTTGTCGTACTTTTATTAAAAACGAACGCTACTTAATCAGCAGCAAAATGTCGCACTTTACTGCGCACCCCCGCCGCTTGACGGCCAAAGGGGAGCTGCGGTGGAAAGCGAGGAGGGAAAATGGGGTGCGAGATGAGGGGTGGGAGAGAGGGAGGCAGCAGGGGTAAGGAGCTGGCTGAGCAGACGCCGTTTGACTTTTCGCTGTCGTTTGCAAAAACAGACTTATCAGCTTTGCTTTGCTTTGAAAGCTTGCCAGAGAGCCGAGTCGCCTTGTCTCGCTCCATCCGGCCACCCGTTTGGCATGTGCCGCACCACCACCCCCCTCCCCCAGTAACCCAGCTCCCCCTCCCCGCAAGGCCACCGCCTCGCAGCTGATAAATAGCATTTAAGTATTAGTTGTTGCCATAAAAGTCCGCTGCCACCGCGGCGGGAACGTGCCCAGCTTTGCGATTCGCGATTGGTAAATTGGGTAATTGAAAACACTTAATGCTTATGATTTATTATCTGTGTGGTTTCTATTGCGACTGCCGGGAGCTGATGTAACCCATTCACTGGAACGATATTGGGCCAGGTAATGAGCAGGTAAGCTAGGCCATAATTAAACTAAAAGGCAACAGGAGAGTACACATAAATTATTGTATTGAAATTTAAAGGGATTTAGAGAATATTTTGTGTATTTCGAATTATATTTAAATTTGTTCACTTTAAACTATATTTGTTAAAGGATTTATAGGAGAATATTTAAGGTTATATAGAATAATAACTTGTGAGTGAATCCTTTTCATTTGGGTGAACACGTTCACTTTACTCACTGTTTATTCATCGGTTGCTCACTTGTTCACTGTTCATTGCTCAATTGCTTTATTTTTTTGGTTAGTTGCTCAGTTGTTCATTGTTTAATTTTTAAAATTGTTCTCTTTTCATTGCTTTGTTGCACAATTATTCACTGTCTATTACTAAGTTGCTTAATTGTTTACTGTTCGTTGATCAATTGCTCACAAGTTCACTATTCATGAACCGATCTGACTTCAAAGCTCTTGAAAATGGTTTACTCTCAGAGAACAATATAAAAAAAAGAGAAAGATGAACAACTGAACCAAAATCTCAAAAATGGTTAAGACATGACATAAGATAACAACAAACATAAATAAACAAGAGAGTAAAATTTTACAATTGAACAAAATTTAGCAGGAGAGCAAAAATAATAACATGCACAATACAATACTAAGACATTCTCTTGAAAAAATCACGTGAAAAATATGACAGTTTTAGATTTAGATTTTTTAGATTTTAGATTTTAAATTCTTCGGTTGCTGTAGACTCTGGAGTCCAGAGTAAACATTTACGTATCCCAAGTGTACTTGACAAATTCTTTGATGTTAAGAGCTTTTAATAAAATGCACGAAATATCTATGGCAACCATGAGTGAGCTTAGGTTGATACATATAAAGATATAATATTACATGAATTGCAGAGGATATTTTACTTTGAGAGAGCTTAAGTAATTATAGCTACGGTCTGCCGATGATTTCTTATAAATACCTAAAAGATTTACCATTTTTGTTAATATTTATTGTTGTTTAGTTTTATTTTTTATGGTTACTGTAGATACATAAGTAACTTTTACGTAAAGTGCTGAAAATTAATATTGCTGAACGATTCGTAAGAAGTATTTTAGATTGAAGAATTTTCTTGTATGTATATTAAAATCTCTTCCTTAACATTCCATAAACCAAAGCACAATTCCCGCACAACCTTTGTACTGTTATTAAAAATCAATTAATCAAATGTCCATCGCCAATGGCAAGTGTTAAACCCTGATAAATATTTGTATACTGGTATCTATAGATATCTCAATGTATTCACCATAACAAATGTGGCGGTAAACAGCTAATGCCCAAAACAATTCTGTTGTTTTCAGTGGGTATTGTTTGTCCACAAACAAAGATTGGAATAACGACTTTTTGCACCTTTCCGAAACCGAATAACCACCTATTTTTGCACCTCATTCCATCCGGACAAAGCAGCAGCAGTTTCAATAGATTGCTCAACCGAATGCAAAAACTTTCCGAGAGACTGTCGCCAATATAAATATGCTAATTAATCACGTGTTTCATAGCTTACTTACGCGGCTCCCTTACGTAATGGCTATTAGTGTGTGTGCCGTGGCAATTTCCCTGGCATTTTTGCAGCTCGTGCCGGCGATTTGTCGCGCAAAGTTATTAATGCTAATGGATTGCATCCATTATATGCATAAACAATTAGGCCACTACCTGTGTACACTTCAGCAGGGCCACCGAACCGATCTGCATAACGGGTTTCTAGACTAAATTCTTGATATTTTGGATTGATGAATCAATCGAGTTAATTAAAGAAATTTACGTTTACTTGGGAAACATTTAAGAAAATTCTAATTAAAGTTTAAATTATTTAAATTGAAAGTATATGTCTCTAAAAGGTGGTAGGTAGCACAGTTTTACAATCTTTAAATAAATATTTGCATTAAATTTTCCATATTCGTCTTAAAGTTCTCAATTGCTAGGCAAGTTTTTATTAGATAAACAAGTTCATTTCTTTACTTTTTAGTTTGCAGTAAAATATTTACTTGATTTTACTAAGAGTATAAGTTTTCAAAGCAATGAAAGAATATCTAGAAATGGTAATAGTATAAAAACTTTCTTTACTTACTCTGAACTGGGTTTGATTTTTTAATGTCCGATGAAGTTCAAGATTACTTGTGCAATACGTATTTTACGCCAGCAAATGCTCTTTAATCTCCAGTCTGAATTCAAGATCCTTACTGTGCAAGTCCTGCCTTTCGGTTCTCTTTAGTTATAAGTTCTCACGTCACAACTAAAATATGAAACTAATTTGTCAGTAGCTTCAATTTTAACAACAGTAGTCATGGCCAACTATTTAAAGAAAACTTTTCTTTGATTTTGTTTCTTCTATAAACAAATTGTTAGCTTAATAATAATAGTTATAGTATAAATAACGAATAAAAAAAATGTTGTATCAAGAATAACAAAGAGGCAGTAGTGGCAGAAAGGTGCAGGTTTAAGTTTTCGATTATATTTTTATATTAAACATAATATTGACTTAATGTTAACATATCGACCCCAGTAGCAACTATTATATACATGTATTGAATATGGATCGATATTTTTGGACACCTCTTGAGAGTCTTTCTTGTTGTAATGAAGTAATCGGGTTTTCAAGCTTTATTGCTTTTTATAAACACCTAAGTTATGAACTTTTGAATCTATTGTTTCTTTCATACTGTATTTATTTGTAGTGCTTCGACTTCTGTGATGCTGACTTGTATGTCATCAGTAAGTAATCTGGAACCTTCTAGTGCAAATTCTATATGATTTTGTTTAATAGAACGAACACCTTTAGGTAAATCATATCGTCTTTAGATGCTGGGAAATTTCTCGATGTACATATAATAAATAAAATGTGAGTTGAAGCATATCGTTAAAAAAACACTCTCTACCCGGTCAGATATGGCCTTTAATGTCAGAAATTTGCTATCCTTGGAAATAAATAAATAAATATTATACGTTTAAGTTCTAACTAGGTAAGGTAGTTCTCACTAAGCGCATAACAAGCCACCATTACTTTAAAAGAACCACAAGATTGTTAAACAATTCGTTGGCATTGCGCCAATCTCGTTGGCCGTAAATCACTTGCAATTAAGAACGTATTAGTTTTAGGGTTGCCATAAACCCCTGAATTGGCCGAATCTAATCGACTTTCCGCGAGATCGAAGCCACCGATAGGATGGGGAGCCGAAAACAAGAGCCTCCAACTTTGAGGGTATCCTCAACCGAGAGGGCATAATGCTCTTGTATAACCATTAAAATTAATGATGAGCAAAGGGAAGGTAGGCAGAAAGGGAGGGACAACGGACAGAAAGGCAGACGGACAACGGACAGACGGACAGCTTACTATGGCCAACAGGGAGCAACAAAATGAGCGTTAACCAAGCGAATCCTCGGCACGTTTTGGAATTTACACGAGCGGTGTTTGTGAGAGGGATCCGAGCAGGGGGCAAGGTGTGCTGTCCGTGACTGGGGGATAAATGGGGTTTTTTTTTGGAAAAAGGGGGGAGAGAGGGTGCCAGTAACAGACGTTATGCGAAACACGCAAAGCGAATATTCGATTTCGTTGCAACGATGCTGAACGATGCTCGCCTCAACCAACCCCTTCCGCCCCTGCTACGCCCTCCGCCCCTGCCCCACATGTAGCATGGCAATTTGCCATTTTGAACACAACAAAGCGTGGCGCAAGGGGAACGACGAGGCTGCAGGCAGGGGCGTCGCACAGGGTTGACTCTACCAGGAGGAGGACGGGGAGGGAGTGGAGGTGTAGCCGGTGGTGGAGCGAAGGGAAAATGAGGGGTGCGCGGTGCCTGGTGCAGAGGGAACGCCGCCGCATAGCCGGGGAGGAGCGAGGAGGCCGAACCGCAGTTTTGCGGCTTCATTGGATGCCACAACGCAGCCAAAGGTGGCTTTCGGCCTCGCTGGTTCGTTCTCGGCTCTCGAAAAATATTTCCAGAGTTGCAACGAGAGCCCTCTGCCACAAGCTTTGAACCATCCGACAAAAGGGAAGTTTTGTTTTCCTAAAAAACTAGAGTGAGGGAAAGGCCTTAGCTCCAAAATCTGCTCGGTATACAAGAGGTATTTGGGCTTAGACAGGACTCCTGTAGAGTAAAACATATTTTGAAGGTAGATATGAATTAAATAATTATTTAAGATGTATTTATTAAAGTTAACTAACTAATTAATAAATAGATACATACTTCCTTGGTCTTGATACAAACTCCATTTGAAAACCCATCATAATATGCCTCTTAGCAAGGCAAGAAATCCGGAAATACGAAATGTTTTTTGAATACATACCTGTATTGGGGATTTCGCCATTTTCTTCAGAATAATTAAGATCGAATAACTATTTAATTACACAGGCCGACCACATTTCAGAACCAAGAACCGGAATATACTTCTCCAAAGGTTTTCGATACGCTCCAATCCGATCTCGAAAAAGTTTCTATACGACTAGCTTTCGACATATTAAAATCTGACGGTCGAAGTACAGTTTTTTAAGTACATTTGAGGTGCTCTACCTTACATACAGATTTTTGTATATATTTGTTTTAAATGTAATCCTTTTTAAACCATTAAAACCTTTGTTGAAACCCCAGTAAGACACATCAACGGTTACATCAACGATATATTGCTAAATGTAATATACTGCTAATTATATACTGGAAAAAGCAAATTATGCATTGATTAATAAGAAAAAATAACTTCATTTAAGGAAAAGATTGATAATTTGAGAATATTTTTATTTAGAGGTAACATAAAGTACTGTAGAGGTGTTTGAAGAATCTTAAAAAGAGAACATGAAATCTGAGAGTCTGTATTCTCCTATCAAATTGTAAATCTCTCTGTGTGCATTTCTATGATATCTGTGTAAGAGTCGAGGAGAAAAATTGACTGTTGGACTTTGGAAAAATAAATATATCTAGAAACAAATCGAGATAAATCGGGAAATATAGTGAAATTCAAAATGTACATAAGTGAGCCATTGCTAAGGTGGCCTCTTGTGTGCCTTAAAATCCCTGAAAAAAAGCCAAAAGAAAATATGTAGTAAATATGTAATGTATACATAGTTTAACTACTTAATAATATGATTTTAAACTAGTTTTCTAACTCAATATTATGATACTTTCTTTGAATCTATAAAATGCCTTAATTGCAATGTATTTTTTTATGTATCTGTGCTCATTTTCTTTAGTAATTTGGTTAAACATACCCTTTTCTCTCATTTTTATGATTCAAATATTATTCAAACAACTACAAGTCTTATGTATATATAAAATATTTAAAGGAATTTAAAACTGCTTTTGGCAAACTACAAATTTCCATTGCAGCAAAGAAGTTCTTCCAACCAAAAAAGTTTTGCAGACTTGCTTTCCAAAGTTTCGCTTAGATCTTCCACCCGTTTCATGTTTTACAAATCGCAACCTTTTTGTAATGAGATAATACAGTTTGACAGGTCTGTCGTCGAATGCTGAAAAGGTGATGATGGGCAGCCAGATGGAGGTAAACGGAAAGGTGTTTCAATCAGAGCTCGTTATTTGTGAATGTATCTTGTGCAAGTATCTGCGTGTGTGCCGCTGTATCTGTATCTGTTAGTTTGTGTGGGAGCGTGCACCTGTTACGGCTGCTGCTTATGCCTCCACTTCCTCGGATTGTGTTTCCTCTTTTTTTCCATATTCGCTGAACTTTGCCTTCCGTGAGGAACTTCGGCTTTTAACCGTCGGGTTGCCGCTGAGTCTGGTTTTTTTTCTGTATTTTTCAGGCACTTTTGTTGGTTAGCAGAGCTGCGGATGCTGTCGCAGGGCGTAGCTCGCATAAAGGTTATATTGCCGCTGCAGGGGAATTCGAGTTAATCGAATAATAGGCACACACACACACACGATCTGAAAGATGCAGATACATACAGTGAGGGCTCTGAGAAGGGAAGGTTTTAGTATAAGAAAATTAATATTTCTATAGTAAAATCTTGCCTAAAAATAAATAATATAAAATCTTTTCTAAGTTTTTTCTTAGATTTACCTTCAATGATTCTGTAGTTATGTATCTTTTGCTGTTTATTAAATTGAGTGTTCACTGTATTTATGTATCTGCAGCCCCACGGAGGTCGGAGTCATGACCAATTGGCGTGTTTTTCATAAAAAAAAGCGGGAATGGAAGTTGATACGAACCTCGTTGCGCCTCTGTTCCATGCTCATCGCCTCGTCTTCTTTGGCGCTCTGTTATTGCTGTTTTTTATTACCTCTTTTGCTCCTCCGCCTCGTCAAAAATGATGTGCACTCATTTGTGAAGTGCGCGGCGTTTCTCTGATTCTCTGATTCTCTTACTCCCCGATTCTCCAAGCCCCCGTCTTCTCCAGAGAGTTCGTGGTGCGTGAGAAAAGCGGATGGATCTGTGAGATACTTATGTATCTGTATCTGTAACTATAACCAAAGGCGGATTTAGAGGGGCTTTTAGGGGTAACTATACAGATTTTACTTACTTTATTCAAAAAGATTAATAGAACGTGGATTTTATAATGCAAATCTAAATTTACTTGTACGTGAGACCTCTGCTAAAGGCGAATAACGTTCAAAAGTCTAATGTTTTCGTATACATAAGCTTAATTTTAATAAAAAACTATTTAGTATCAAGAAATTCTATATAATTATTTATTTCTTAACTTCATTTGTAGATTCTTTTTCCAAGATCCCCCCTGAAAATTCCCCTGCCACCCCTGGATTTATCTGGCGCAGCTTAAGTGGCGGTGCTACTTGAAAGCAACTCTCCGAGTTCCTCAAATTCACTTCTAATTGATTCAAAATTGCTCTCAATTGCAGCCAAGCTCCCCGGCTAAAGATGCAGCCTTCGATCGGCGGGCCTCGTCAATTTCGTATCAATTTATGTCGGTACAAAAGTCTGTGCATTAATTGCATACCAATTTCCAAGTCTGAAACAATTGTAACATCTGAATTCTTAATTCCCCCCTGGGCTATTAAGTCAATCTTGCAATTGAAACCTCAAGTTCATTAGTGCAATGAATTAGTTATTACTCTTGATTTATGCAAAGTGCAGTGTGTAGTCTCTGATTAAAAGCTGCCAATGCACTATGGTCCAGAATTCGATTTTTTTGGCATAAACTCTAAAAATTAAGCTACAGACTTGAAACTTTGTACATTTTGTTGTTACATTATAACAAGCTTGTAAAAAAAATTTGGGGTCAATGTGACCACGCCCCCTTTTTGCCTCCCATACAAGCTACTGGAATGACTTTGGAATTAAACCAAATTTTATATTTTTTTTTTACTAATTACAAAAACTTAACTTTATTAACTTTTTATGAGATCTATATTATATACAAATTTTTAGAATGATTAATCTTGTTCTTCCTGTAATTCTATATTACATATTTATTCATCGAAAATGTCGCTTTACCAGAACTGGGACTTGCCTATGTATTATCGATTTATCAGAAAAGGAGCAAAAATGAGCAAAAGATATTACATAGCCATCAAAAACAAAGGTTAAACCTACAAACTTACGTTTTTAACTTTTGTCAGGAATTGTCAGGTGGTTAGTTATACTCCATTA
>VNJT01017094.1:0-11890 GCA_008042655.1 Drosophila burlai | reverse complement strand
TTTGCCTTGACAATTACCTTAAGAGCCATGACGAATGCCCCATCTGTGGGCAGTCATGTCAGTCTCAATCCGAGTTAGGATCTCATTTGGCTCTTTCCACTAAATCTCAGGGTAACAAGATGGGTAACTCGTTCAGCTTCTCGATATGAACTCAGAACGAAATAACAGTGAGCATGTTAGGACTTCTCCAGACTTTCGAAGCGATCGAAGTGATCTTTCTTGGAATAGACCTGATAATATTTCCAATATAATATATAATTGGCGTATTAAATTCAGCGGGTCAGCCAACGACATTGCTATTGAGGATTTTATTTACCGCGTAAATTGTCTCACTTCGCAATGCCTAAACGGAAACTGCGAACTACTTTCCCAATTCGCTAATTTATTGTTTGCAGGTCCGGTCCTGGCATTTTATTGCCGTGTTCATAGATCGTTCGATAACATGAATTGAAATGTGTTATGCAGGCGTCGAAAGGAGAGATATCAAGATCAGAGATATGATCGTGAAATCAAAAGTGCTATGCGTCGCCGCAAACAGGGTAGTACTTTGATGACTTTTTGGATGCAATGCTTTCCATTGCAGATTCCTTTCGTGAACCAATGCAGGACAGTGAAATTACTATAGAACACGAACACGAACTATTGCACATAGACACTCCGAACTTAGTATCATTGCGTAAGGAATGTCATCGTCACGAAGAGTTCTTTCGTAACACTCGGACAAAGCTAATCCAACGTCCGCACACCAGCGAGCGTTTTGTTAACGCAATTCTTCACTAAGATGATTCCGTAGATCCATCTGAAGAAAAACTTGATGTCGATAACGAAATTTCTGTCGTTAAGTCTTTCGAGAAAATTAAGTGCTGGAACTGTGAAGAAATAGGCCACGGTTACCAGAATTGCCTTAAAACTCGCCGTATTTTTTGTTATGGTTGTGGAACACCGGAGGTGTATAAGCCCAACTGCGAAAAATGTAATTCGGCATCGGAAAACACCCAAAATCGGATGTCCGCCGTTAGCCTCAAAAATACAAACAGAACCAGATTCTGTGGCAAATGATGTTGATTCCTTTTTGCCCTTAACTCAACCTGACGTATCATTAAACCAAACTTTCAATCCATATCATTTACAATTGTTGGAGTATGCAAATCGTAAATTCCAAATATTTAATGCTAATTCTATTCATTTTTGTAAACGTCGATCATCACGGCGAATTCACAAATTTTGGATTCGTAAGCGTTCAATCGTTTTCAATTCAATCGTTTTACGATCTCATCGTTTACAACAAAAACGATATCCGACCTTTCACAAACATTGACATATTTGGTCAATCGCAGTTAGCTCTCCTGGACAGTGGCGCCAACAAAAGCGTTATAGGTGGTGAGATAGCAAAACAAATAATATCAGCGAAGCCATTTAATAAATTTAAATCGATGGTACGAATTGCTGATGGCCAATAGCAATATGTTGCAGCCACCATACAAATTCCCTTGACTTACAACTCAATTAATTGATTATAACTTTGAATTCTTAATAGTTTCTTCCATAAAGCAAAGCGTTATATGCGGAATGGATTTCTGGTATACGTTTTTTGGATTCGTAAGCGTTCAATCGTTTTCAATTCAATCGTTTTACGATCTCATCGTTTACAACAAAAACGATATCCGACCTTTCACAAACATTGACATATTTGGTCAATCGCAGTTAGCTCTCCTGGACAGTGGCGCCAACAAAAGCGTTATAGGTGGTGAGATAGCAAAACAAATAATATCAGCGAAGCCATTTAATAAATTTAAATCGATGGTACGAATTGCTGATGGCCAATAGCAATATGTTGCAGCCACCATACAAATTCCCTTGACTTACAACTCAATTAATTGATTATAACTTTGAATTCTTAATAGTTTCTTCCATAAAGCAAAGCGTTATATGCGGAATGGATTTCTGGTATACGTTTTTTGGATTCGTAAGCGTTCAATCGTTTTCAATTCAATCGTTTTACGATCTCATCGTTTACAACAAAAACGATATCCGACCTTTCACAAACATTGACATATTTGGTCAATCGCAGTTAGCTCTCCTGGACAGTGGCGCCAACAAAAGCGTTATAGGTGGTGAGATAGCAAAACAAATAATATCAGCGAAGCCATTTAATAAATTTAAATCGATGGTACGAATTGCTGATGGCCAATAGCAATATGTTGCAGCCACCATACAAATTCCCTTGACTTACAACTCAATTAATTGATTATAACTTTGAATTCTTAATAATTTCTTCCATAAAGCAAAGCGTTATATGCGGAATGGATTTCTGGTATACGTTTGGAATTTCTATTAAGCAAACAGTCTCGATCAACGAGATCAACTTTGAACCTGAAGAAGACTCTTCTCGCGTACAATTGTCTGATTCACAAAAATCAAAATTGCAGAAAGTAATAGACTTTTTCCAATCGTTCGAGAATGGGGGCTTAGGAGTAGTATAATATCCCCATTTTCGGGACCTTTGATGTCGGCAAGGGTAATAAAATGCATTTAATAAAAAATGCAATTAATGAGGGTTAGGGGGGTTCCTCTCTCTCAGCCCCATTAGAGTCTGCCACCATAGTCACGTGCAGGTGTGGGCACTCTCCAGTCTCAGAGAGGTAGGTTGGTGCCTCACACTCTAAGATGGGTTGCTCCACAGCCACACACCCAGGAAAGTTAGTAGCCAGGAGTAGGCTGCTCGTCTCCTTTGGGTTGTTTGTGTGTGTTCCATCCGGCTTTTTCAGCGTGCAGGTGCCGTTTGAGTGGTCTTTGGAGAGGGCTTTTTGCAGCCTATCAGCTTCCGGGAGAGATGAGATCTGCCCGCAGTGTTGACGCCACGTAGCCCGTTTTGACCTTCCCAGCTCTTTATTGTAGAGCGTTAAAGCAGTTGTGTAGGAGTCCCATGAGGCCCTCCCACTCCTCGCTTTATTGAAGAGCCTACGCGCAGCCTTTTTGAGATCATCAAGGCTTTTATTCCACCAGGGAACAGTCCTTTCGGTCTTGCGTACCTTTTGGTCGCAGCTGGCGTGATATGCTGATTCAACATTTCTATGAAGCACAGTAGCTTCACGCTCTAACTCGTCTATGGATGTTATCGGACGGGTTGAGCAGTCTCTGGATTGCTCAAGTTCAAAGCAGAAGAGATCCCAGTTGATTTTCCTGGGATTTCTGGTGACTAGACTGCATTGCAAGGCACATCCTATGTCAAATCTAATGTGTTGGTGATCTGACATAGTGATCTCATTTGCAAGGTGCCAGTTTGAGACAACGGACAACATATTTATACTACAGAGAGTCAGGTCAAGGACCTCCTCTCTAATGGCATTAATGAATGTAGGTTCGCTGCCCTGGTTTAGTAATCCTATACTGTTACTAATAATGTATTCAAGAAGGTACACACCCCTCTTGTTGATGTCACTGCTCCCCCAGACCGTATGGTGTACATTGGCATCAGAGGCGATTATCCATCTGAGCCGGTTTCTCTGGCAGTGCTCTATCAGGGCACAGGTAGCCGCCGTAGGCACTTACTTCGAGTCGCCGGGTAGATAGGCGGAGGCCAACACTGCCTCCTGCTCGCCGTGGGCGGTGGGTATTTTAACCCAAACCGCCACCAGGTCCTCAGTTATGAACTGTGAGAGGGGAACAAATGTTAAGTTTTTGTTAATTAACAACACCGATCTAGGGCGAGGTTGGTCATTTGCATACAGCAACTTACCGGATGGGGTGCAAAGCCCCAGGACAAGTCCAGCATTTATCCAGGGCTCCTGGATGAACGCTATGTCCATTGTAGCGAACCTCTCGCAAAGGGCCATCGCGGTGCCCTGTGGTGTCGCAGCAGCCATAGCAGGAGCACTGGCAGCCGAGCAGAAGGGCTTCTCCGCTGCGGGAACGGGAGCCACTGCCTGTCTTTTTGCCTGCGTGTCAGCCTTTGGCTTAAGGGTAGCCTTGCCAAACGCAAAGTTTAGGCTATTCCCTAGCTCTTTCAGCCGATTGGCCGAGACTGGGTCAAGCGCGATTGTTATGACCGCCGTGTTCTGCCTTGTTTCGCGGTGGAAGACGCGCCAGTCTCCCACGCTTAGGCCACTGTTTTGGCCTTCAATAAGGTCTAGAACCTCCGACGTCTTCACCCCATCACCCCCGACAAAATGGCGGATTGCACCGTCGTCAGCTGCTCCGTCGTGAGCAGAGTAGTCATCTGGGAGTATTGCCATCTTCACTGAACTGGCTACGTCCCTGTAAGAGGCCATGTTGGGTCGACTGCTCCAGTGCAGCGGATGTTTAGGCTACTGGAGCCTCCGTGGCAAGCGGTACTGTTGCAGGACCCTTCGTCAAGGCACTGGGTGCCGCGGTTTTAGTCATGGGCCTCTTATTCGACACTCCTTCTGGGGTCGTGTTGGCCGATCTACCCCTTTTGTTGGTCCCGCCACTCTTGCTAGGCACTGCCCTAGGAGGGTCCATAGGCTGCTGGGCGAGCCTTTTGGCCTCCTCTAAGGTCATGCCGTTCGCAAGGTGTCTGCGCAACCTTTTCATTGCGGCGCCCGATAGAGCGATCCGCTTTGGTTTGTCAACCTTGGGAGAGGCGAGAAGGGCTTCTTCCTCTTCCTTGGTGATGGTGTCGGTGTCAGAGCCTTGTGAACAGACGTCCATGGATTCTTCGGGCTCCCGAGTGGGTTCGATATTGATCGATTTGGGGCTGCTAGAGCACCCTGTTTCTTCGTTACTGTTATTGGTCTCCATATATTGGTCACACGAGTAGTGAGGAAAGAAGTATCCCCCGGGGCAGAGCCGCATACCCCGGATCGGGCGCTTATACGACCGGAGGTGCCAAGTATCCGGAAGCCACCGTTAAAAGACACACTAACGTAGTGCCATTCATCACAGGGGCACGGTACGGTAACACCGGTGATTACGGGTTTTTTCTAGTTGTCCTCTCTAGATCCGCCATATTTAGTCTAGAGCAGGGGCACCTCGAGCAGGATGTGGTTCTTCACCACGTATGGTCGGTCTTTAGTAGTCGGCATGTGACTGCCAACTACCACTAGCTGAGTCGTATCGACGCGGCGACAGGCGCACACGCTTCACTGACACAGCCTTAGCCCCCAAAAAATTGGGTAGCATAAAAAGAAATAAGTCTTTCTTAGCCAGTATGCAGGCTCGCGATTTACCTGTTGTGGGGGCTGCGTACAGCCTATAGCCGGATGCCCTCTGCCCTTGGATTCTTTCGCCACAGATCCAGGTATCCTGGATGAGGACAACGTCGGTGCCACCTTCCTCCAGGTGGATGAGTAGGGCAGCGGAAACTGCTTTACTGTGGTGGAGGTTTATCTGCAGGAAAGTCAGAGACATTTCGCACCTTAGCCTCCACAAAAGGGATGTCGGCGTCCGAGGTCGGCTCGTCCAATCCGTCCTCCTCCCCGGACATCCCAACTTCGCGAAGGCCCCTCGCCACTTCGCTTTCCTCGGAGACGTGGCCCTCCAGAATGTCCTCCTCGTCGGACAATCCTGGTGCCTTCTCAATCCGAAATCCCTCTAGGTCGGGGTCTTCTTCATTTTGGCCCGGCTTCGCGTCTGCCTTATAAACGCGTATGGCCACGCTATCGAAGCCGTCCGGAGAAGCCCCCCGTTTTTCCTTAGCACCTCGACTATCCCCTCATTTAGAGTCAGGACAACCTGGCGCCTTGGACCAACGGCCTCCTCAACCTTGGCGACTCGCCAATCAGAGGAGGGAAGGTCGGGGTTGCTCAGTAGCAGCAGCTTGAGGATCTTCTCCGGTTCCCCCGGCTTATGGGACAGCCACGCCCTGGCTGGGGATCTGCACCCTGGATCGTTTGGGCTGCGGCGGCTGCACCTCCGTTGAGCGCTGACGTTTGGCAGTGCTTCTGCCCGCATCAGCGTTGGTTGCTTGGGCTTTAGGGGATACTGCCCTCCCCGCCTTGGCTCCGGCCCCAGGATGAAGGCGCTCTAAAGAGCTCTCCTCCTCCTCCTTACGCGCTCGACCGCTTAGCGCCTCCGAGCTCGTTATTGCGGGGGGAACACCCCCGATCATCTTTTATGTTTGTTATTATTATTATTAGGGTTATCTTAAATCTATAAAAATATGAACATAAGGTTCTCCGTGAAAAATGAAAAGGAAAAGAAAATGTGGTATAGGGAAATGTGATTCTTAACACCCTCCCTTACTTGGGGCCGGGGTGAAATTGGATGCTCACGCGTTCGCTCTTCAGGCTCGCGCCTGGAACAGGAGCTGGTCGACTAAAGATCGTAGAGCCTCCGGTACTTCCCGTCCAGGTGTCGTGACTTTCCAGTCTTGCTGTTGGCTGCTCGGCCATTCCTGGTATTGACGGCACTGCTCTCGCCTTTGGGGTTGGTTCGGGGGAGCTGGCTGCCGTGGCTGGCTCTCCCTCCACCGGGGTGTGTCACGGTCGTCCGAATCCAAGAGCTTGATGACTTCGGCCATGGCAGCGGTGGGAGGCTGTGCTTCGGTGGTTACGGCGGTTGTTCTGGTCTCGGTGTTGGGCTAGTCGGCGCTGGAGATCTCCTCGTACCGTGGTGCAAGGGTCGGCATCATTAGCCCTTGTGCCGGCGCTGGGTTGTTCAGAGGCACTGAGTCCTCTGCGGTGCTGGGCATCTCGGCGTTTCGGGGTCTTGGCGGGCTCATATTTCGAAAGTTCCTGATCCTGCCGTTTGGCTGTATGCCGACTTGCTCTCCTGGTGGAACACAGAGGTCAAGTACGTCCTCTATGGAGGGTCCCGTGGCCTCGGTTTCTGATATGATGCCGTCCTGCGGCCACCATGAGTCAGTCAGGAGGTCTCCATGGAACGCTATAAGGCCTCCTCGATCTGAATGGTGCATTCGTCGTTCTCATCTTCGTCGGCTGCTGGGTGCTTGGCGCATCGGGTCCCTAGAACTCATTGTGCTGTGAAAACAGAATACTTAGTTTATCTTAATTAATTAAGGTCCCTATGAGTGCGATCTGTTAATGTAAGCCTATCTATTCCCTAGGTAATTCATTTGTATGCCCTATTATAACAGTCTCTCTAAATCTAAGAAATGGTGCCTCGCCACTGAGTTCCCCTTGTGGGGAGAGACGTTGGGTAGTCGAGACTACCTGCAAGTGGCCACATTACTCAGGTCGAAGACTTCTTGCTGACATCGGGTTCTTCCTTGTAGTCGGTGTCGGCATAATGAAATGTTTTTAGGTCGCTTAGGCAGTCCGTGCGTCGTCGTGGACTCCCGGGTACCTGAATATGTAAGAGATTGGGAGACAGGAACTGGTGGACTCTGTATGGTCCGTTGTATTTGGCCGTATGCTTTCCTGTAAATCCCTCTGAGGCCTTCGATAGGACTTGACGGCGATGGAGTACCAGTGACAACACGGCGGGTTGCCATTCCTTTTGGCGGAGGTTGTAGTGTCTTCTGTGCTCGTTCGAGGCTCGATCGCTGTTGTTTCTCACGATCTGGAATAATTCCCGCATCTATTCGGCCTTCTTCCCAGGAGGTTTCGGTTCGATGTATGGCCGTGTGTGGCTTGGTCGAACAGCGTATTGGGTAATCTAGGTTCCCTTCCCTTACACTATGAAGGCTGGGCTGAATTCTGTTGATAGTCTCATACGTTTGGGCAGCAGATCATTCCAAGTATTTTGCTCTGCTCCATTCAACTACAAGGCCACCATCGTCTTTATGGTTATTTTTTCCCTTTCCGTCGGGTTCTGTTATGGCGTCGGGGGCTATATGCTGAAGCTCCATTCCGAGGTTCTTACATAACGTTGAGGTGTGGTCGCTTTCCGAAGCGGTAACAATTTCACCCACTTAGTGAATGCATCCAAGAATAACAAAGGGTAGTATTTCCGTGGCAAAAACGCGGAAATAGACCCTTGAAATCAGTGCATACTATGCTGAACGGCTCCTCGACTTAGCGTGTGAACATTCGACCGGCAGATTTGAGTGGGTTCAACTTGTATTTTTGGCAATAGGGACACAGTCGTAACTTCTCGGTAGAGACTAGGCCAGTAATACTTTTGCGTGACTCGTTTGATGGTTTTCCCTGTTCCAAGGTGTCCATCTGTCGGGTGAACGCCTGCTCTTGCTCCATGTACCAACTTCATTTCTTGCCTTTGAGGAGCAATATGGATATGGATTCTACGATAAACCGGCTATACCACGACGAGACTCCTAGGCACAGTCGTAGTTCCCGAACATTTGTTGGAGGCTTCCACTCACGAATCGCTGCGATCTTATCAAGTTCAGTGTGAATCCCGGATTCACTGATCACGTGCCCTAAATATTTTGGGAAAAACTACATTTGTTTCGGTTGAGCTGCACAGCACGGTGAAAGCGGTATATTCGCGACTGGCGGGTGCAACTGGGATTTGCCAGTATCCACTCTTAATGTCGAGCGTTGAGATAAAACGCGCGTTTCGCAAACGGTCAAGGATATGATGAATTCTGGGTAATGGGTAGGCGTCGGGTATGGATCGCGCGTTTAGCTGCCTATAGTCTACGCATATACGGATATCACCTGTCTTCTTACCGACGAGCACTATGGGCGCGGTTCGATACTCCCATCATCAACCTGTTCTTTAGGGTCTATTAACACTATCGTGCGTTGCCTATCGATATCGAAGGAAACGGAATAACGTAAAATGGGTGTTTCTACTGCGTTATTGGGTTTGTTTTTGACCGCTATCAGCATTTATTTAAAAGAAACAAAAAATTTTCCTAAATTAGCAATTTGAACTCCTACGAAAGCCTGATTTTATCAGCCGTGGAGCACAATAAAGTAACCATGACGAAGGCCATAAATTTGGCCGCGATGTCTTTTTCTTTGGAGAAGCGAATTTCCTCACCAAAGAGTGGATTACGGTATCCGTTAAAGAATTTTATGACATTGGGAGCAACCTGTTTAAGAAACTTGGATAGGAAATATAAACGAAAGCGCTGAACGCATTGGGCACGCCTGGGTCTAAATTTTCCTTTTGAAACCACTCATTAAATTATTTTTTTTTAATTTTTTTTAAATATTTTTTTAATTAAAAAAGTGTTTTTTACAGTTTTATAAAAACGTTATATTGCAATTCTTAAATGAGGCCCATCCAAGCGGTCGGCTAGCTCAATCCCAACTTGAATTACATTTTATCTTTCTGTATATGTGGGAGTTCTTCAGAACTCCACTGAATTCTGTCATATTCTTTGTCCACAGATCCAGAAGTGCAGACCAGAAGTCCCCAAGAGTGCTCTGCACACACCGTCAGTTAGTAGGTATTAATTTTTATTTGGTGGTGAAACTGGTACGATAGACCCAAATTAGAGGTGTTATCGAAAAAACAGCTGTTAACGAAACAAACGTAACTTGAACGGAACTTGGACGCAACTTTTTCCATCTCTAGGCCCCTATACTAATCCTATATAAAAAAAAACGGAGTTTTCTTTGATAACGCAATAACGCCAAAACGCAGCCTAGTGTAAATGGCCTTAATGGCCTTAATAACTGCTTGTATTGCAGATTTTTCGGGTAGTATCGTTGCTTGATGGATTTGTCGTCTCTCATAAATATGTGGCGTTTCGCAATATTAGGTGGGCTTTCCAGACGGTCGAATTTGTCTAGTTCCTGCCAAGTCAGGAGTAGTGTCGATGACGGATAGGCTTTCCTCGTTACGAGGATCCGCAGTTGGCGATCGGTTGGGACCAGGCTCGTGCACGCCTTCTACAACTGGATCCCGAACTCGGACCCTCCTGGTCGGTGGGTTCTGCGCCGAGCCGCCTCGTTTTCTTGGGGTAAAGCCGAAGTCCAACTCGGTAGGGTCTCTCTTATTGTCGCGACATTGCGGTGGTTTCGTGTCCTTCTAGTGCGATGCTGTCGTATTGGGCTTACTGTGGGCGTTACCATGGAGTCCTCGTTGCTTCGTAGAATTACAGAACGGACAGTCACGCACTCCGCATTCGGTGCGTTGTCCCTCGCTAAGCTATCCATGCTTTCTTCGTCGCTTGGCAATAAACGGGAAGGGGCAGCCACGCACTCCGCGTTCGGTGCGTCGTCCCTCGCTAAACTATCCATGCTTTCCTTCAGCCTTCGGGTCCACCTGTAAGAGTTCTCCTCCGCCTTAATGCCACAAAGCATCACCATTCCAAAGGTGGAAGACAAATTCCTTTCTAACGGTCTTCCATGCTTGCATCACTTGGGGTGGGGCCCGTAGATCGACTTGATACGTGGCTGCCCTCTCTTCGATATGCTCCATGAATCGCAATTGGTCGCCGGACAAATCGAAAGTAATCCGCCATCGGGCCATTTTGTCCACCAAGACAGCGCAGGAGGTGTCCTCAGACCACGGCTGTATTCCGCGGCGTTCGTCGATTTGCAGTAACGCGGTTAAATTAGGGGCAGAAGTGGTCCTAGTTAAGTGGAGAGTGTTGCCACCACTGCAGCCAGATCCTTCTTCCTGCTGTTGGTCGACCACAACGGCATTAGGCTTTTGGTACATCGCTTTCATTTTTGCTAAATGTTCTTGGATTTCCAACGACAGGTCGCCCTCCTGGAAAACTAGACATGATGCTGATAGCTTGAGCTCTTGCGAACTAATGCCTCTCTGACGACTAGCCACGCTTTTATATAGGCGGCGATTTATTACAAACTTTTAGCTTAAGACTACTCGACCCTTGGCGATTACCTCTTTCTGCCCCTGACAAAATCCAATACCAGATGGTGAAAACAAAATGATCTAATGATTCTTTGGGTCACGATGGTTGGAATTTTCCCCAAATTTTCCCCAAATAGTCCCTGATCGGGCTCCAATCTGTAAGGATGCTTTTGGCTGGGGTCAGCATCTTAGTCCGCTCAGGATCCTTCTCTGGTAAATGTGTTATCTTCGAGACATAAACATAAAATCTTGCTCGGGTCACCGTGCCTCAGTACCAGGTTGTAAATAAAGATTTATTTATATGTTGGACATTGATGCACTACGATCAGTACATTCAAGTGGCCCATCTGACACCAAGCATGTGCCTGTTCGTGTTAGGTGTTAGTAGCCACGACAAATGAAAGTATAGAAAAGGAATACGAGGAAGTGACTACTGGAGTGCTGCCAGATTGTTTTCCTGCATGCGTACTAAGTGGGTTAGTATTAAGGTTTTTAGTTGGGGAAAGCTATCTACGTTTGATGTTATCATGTACAAATCGTTATCATTTGCCCATAAGACTCTAAAGGGTTCATGCAATTCAAAAGACGTTCTACAGTGGCGCAAAACTAAAGGAATATAGGATCTACTATTTCTACTCGGTACGTGAAAGTTAAGCTGACCCAGCAAGTCAGCACTTTCCACGTCTCCGTGGATAAGGTTAAAAATGAACGTAATGCCAAGCATGGTTCTACGGCTAGGGGCCGTCAGCCAATGGGCAGACAGGGGGAACAACGGGTGAGCAATCACCTGCCGTAACTGTCTGCACCACTGGAAGTGCGACTATACTCTCCCCGTGAGGGCGGCTGGAAGCAGGTCCCAGTACGGTCATGTCTCTGCTGAGGATGCTGACAAATGGTAGTCGGGCGGGGAGAAGAAAACTCCTGCCCAAAAAATTACCCCAATTTCAGGTGGAACAGCATATGCCGAGGGATGCGTGTCCGGGGGGTGCTTGGACATTAATATGCGGACTCTGGTGGACCGGCCGACCCATCAGTTTTAACTAGGCTTACCACGGTATGCGGGCTCTACCGTGGCGGACCATCCCCATCCCAGCATACTCGTGGGAATCAAATGAATAAACCTTTAATAAATAAAAAACCGTAGGTGGCCGTCAGACCTTAAAGTCGGCAGGGGGTGTACCCCCCTCAAAACCCAACTCGAAGACGCTTTGCGGTCGAGTGTGCAAGAAGG